>PVHY01001114.1:0-173914 GCA_004024945.1 Uropsilus gracilis | reverse complement strand
GAACCGCAGGCTCTCGTTGCCCGGGGTACCATGGACTCAAGCAATCCCCAGTCTCAGCTTCCCAGGTATCTGGGATTACAGGCACGCGCCACCACGCCCAGCTGTATTTTTTTGGAACTAGGTCTCGCTACCGGCCCCAGGCGGGACTCGAACCGCGATCCCTAGCCCCGACCGCTTCATAGGCTGAAGCTTACAGGCACAAGCCACCGTGCCCGGCATACCTCTTATTTTATATAAGAAACCAAGGTTTAGAGAAAATCTACGCAGGATTTTTCAGGTACTAAAAACCCGATCTGACTGCATATCTCGCCTTCTTATGTAACACAAGGACAAGTCCCATTTCTTCCCCCAAACTCTAGTAGGAGATAACAAAAACAATGTATCCCTCAACAGGAGAACATGCAAGCCCAAGATAAGGTATGACTAACGCAATAGTTCTCAATAGCTAAACTCAAAGCAGGGAAAGACTAACATCGATTCGAGCCTCGGTCCCTTCCAATCCGAACCTCAAAACAGATCTTTTTAAGCGGGAATCTGTACAGTTTGTCCTTAGAACGTAACGTTTACACCACAACTTACCAATTCTCTCCGGCCGCAGCACACAGAAGGCTCGCTCCACGTCCTACAGGCGCCACGCCTCGCTGTGCGGCAGGCAAGTTCCGGCGCTAACATATGACGCAACGGAGCCGCCGCCTCTTTGGTTACGCGCGTTCCCGCGGAAACCGGGTTGTGCGCAGGCTCAATCCCCAGGCCTTTTGTGGGTTAGGTTTTGTGGATAAAAGTGCGTGTTTCCACTGCAGCTATTTTCGTTTTTCTGGAAAGCTTTAAAGCATTCTAACAGTTCTGCAAGTCAAAGGGGGTTTGTCTAACTAATGAAATGGGTAGAAAGTACTACAGGAAGACAGGATTAGAAGAGAAACCGAAATGATGATTGTTCTGGGAATCCTAGGTTAGTTTTTTTTGGTTTGTTTGTTTTGTTTTTTGTTTTGTTTTGTTTTGTTTTTAAGACTAGGTCTCGCTATTTTTGCCCGTGGAACCGCAGGCTCTCATTGCCCGGGGTACCACAGACTCAAGTAATCCCCAGCCTCAGCTTCCCAGGTAATTGGGATTACAGGCTATTTTTTTGGAACTAGGTCTCGCTATGGGCCCCAGGCGGGACTCGAACCGCGATCCCTAGCCCTGGCCGCTTCATAGGCTGAAGCTTACAGGCACGAGCCACCGTGCCCGGCAGGTTAGCTGTTATTAAGAGGAACATAGAAGACTCGAATCCTCCGCCAATTTTCACGTAAAAGCATTTGCATTATTTTTTGTTTTTTGTTTTGTTATGTTTTGCTTTGCTTTTAATTGCTAAATACCTGTGCTAGGCAGCTGCCTCCTATCCTTTGCACAATTTCACTTTTTTTGGTTTTTTTTTTTTTTTCCTTTTGAGACTAGGTCTCACTATTTTTGCCCGTGTAACCGCAGGCTCAATTGCCCAGGGTACCACAGACTCAAGCAATCTCCAGCCTCAGCTTCCCAGGTAGCTGGGTTTACAGGCGCTCGCCACCAAGCCCATCTATTTTGGGGGGACTAGGTCTCTCTATGTTGCCGGGCGGGTCTCGAACAAAGCGGGTCTTGAACCGCGACCCCCAGTCCCAGCCGCACTCCATAGGCTGGTGCTTCCAGGCACGCACCACCGTGCCCAGCAGATTTTCACTTCTTTATGTCCTGGGCTCCTATTAGTGTCCCTTGCCCATTCCAGTGAAGGTTGGCCTGGAGCTATCAATTACTCCCACTTTAAAGCTAAAGGATTATGTTGATTGTAGTCATCTACTGAGCTTCCTTCAATCCCGTGTTGCTCCCTACAAGACCAAAACGACCTGCAGTCTTTCAAAGAAAAAAATTCCAGTGAGATAAATATAAGTTGGGTTCACAACATTTACCTTTGCTTCTTTCACAATAGGTATTGTGCTTAGGAGGGAGAAGACAATGAAGTCATTAAAATTAAGACAATAATCAGTTATCAATTAAGTATTATAGTTAACCAGAGAAACTTGTTTCTTTCTTCCCAGCATGGAGCTTTCCGTTCCTTATTAAACAAGCTCAACAGAGAAAAAGGTCAATGTTAAAATGGTTGTGTGGGCTTTATTTAACACGAGGCAAAATTCATTGCCTTGATTTCGTTAGGATGGAATTATTGAGTGGGCATTAAACTAAATGATATTTTAGAAGGTGATGTATATTACATGTAGGAAATCCAATAGAAAAAGAGAATTGCAAATACGGGGTAGGCTAAATGGATATAAACAAGTATGTCTCATGAGCTTGAGAAGCCATTCCTCACTCTACCTGGGAGTATAATGGAATCTTCACAGTGTACACTGTTATTCACAGTAGGACTTTACCTTCATTCCTAGAGGTACTTCATATGTAACAATCTCACTCTAAATTCAGTTGTTTTCTCACTAATCTGTATTCTTTGCTCTCTCAGCCCCTGCTCCTTGTATTTTAATGAAACTTAATGGAATATGCCGGTTACAGATTCTTCACACACACACACACACACACACACACACACATACACACACACATACACACACACACTCCACCTCCCATCCCCCCACCCTCAATCTCTCAGAGTAATACAGTTGTCCTCACCACTCTTCATTCTGTCTTTCCTTCTACTTGCATTGGCTAGTGATGTCAACTTCTTAATATGAATGCAGAATTCTCCATGATTTGACTTCTTCACCTTCCCAAGACTTTTCTTTGCTCTTTCCTCAAGAAAGTCTTAGTCCCAACAACTTATTTATATTGTCTCCAATGTACTATTTCAATTTTCCTGCTCTTGGACATTTTGAGATTGAAATCAATTGTCATATTTCCACTTGTCCTTCAAAATCCCTCACATCCTGGTCTTTAAAAAAAAGTTAGCTCATTCTCTGTTCATTAAGTTAACTTGTCCCTTTCTTTTGTTCTATTTTAATATATTATAGTACTTATAGATCACTTACCAGTGAGCCTCAAGGGCAGTAACTGCCTGACTCATCTTTGTGTCCCCAGGATTTAGCTGGTAATTGACATGTAGTCGGAGCTTAATTGTTGGTGACTTTGATTTTGGCTATGTTGCATTTTAAAGTGCAATAAAGGGACCTCGGATGGAGGAATGTCCGGTCAGAGGAAAGTGGCAGTAGCAGCTGTTATTGGTTTAAAAGTAAGGGTTGGAATATTACTCATCAATTAAAAATGACAAATTTGATGAATTTTTGGTAACATGGATGTACCTAGAAGAAATCATATTAGCAGAAGCAAGTCAGAAAGAAAAAAACAAACCAAATGGTTTCACTAATATAATGACACCCATACTAAAGTACACAATGGGGAGGGGGGACCAGCTGGAGAGACCAGGGAGGGGAAAAGGTGGGTGACCCCCAGGGATTACAATGATGTGAAATATATATATATATAAATTTATATAAAAAAACAAAAGGACACCTGTACTCAGATGTTTATTGTGGCACAATAGCCAGGACATGGAAACAAACCAAATGCCCCCAAACTGACAAATGGCTGAAAAAGATGTATATTTACACAATAGAATGTTATTCATCAATCAAAGATGACAAACTTAAAACATTTGCAGCAACATGGATGGAGCTAGAAGGAATCATGTTAGAAATAAGTCAGAAAGAAAAAGAAATATGGGATGATCTCACTTTTATGATATAGGGAAAACAAACCAACAAACAGACAAGAAAAATTTAAAACTGCCAACAGAACGGAAGCATAGGGCGAGAGAGGGGGAGGGGGTAAAATCAGGGGAGGGATGAGCACAAGAGATTAAGATGGTTCACGGGTGATAAGGTGATGGGAGAACTTCAGGGTAGACAACGATGTAATATGTGTATGTATGTGTGTGCAATCAATAAAAATTTTAATAATAAAAAAATTAATGGTTGAAGGTCTAAGCACAGATGACAAAGAAAAATGCTGAGGTAGGATGCTTCATTGAGGGAATTGACAGAGAAAAAGAAGTCAGAAGAAAGACTAGAAAGAAGGTACCAATAGCAGAGGATGGTGCCTGGCATATAATCGGTGCCCTGTAATCATTTTTTTAGATGCCTAGAAAGGGATGTTGTAAACAATTATCACATTTCACTTATTTTTGTTAGTAATTGTTTATTATAATACCTCTATATATTCTTGTAGAAAATGGAAATACACACTAAAAACACTTAAGAATTACGTGTGATCCTGCCAAGAGATATCATAATCAAGTTATTTATATGTCTCAGACTTTATTCTGTGTACGTATATCTGTACTTCTAGCCTAGACGGTTTCATTCGAAATGAAACATATTTTCACACAAAGCTCAGAAAACATTTTAAAGTGACTATTCCTCTGCATTATTTTTAACGGCATTCTGCCGTAGAACATACTCGTCTTCACGTACAACGCTCCCCAAGGTGAGAAGGAAAGCAAGAGCCTATCTTTATGTGTGGAAGGGTGGGAAGGAGGAAGACACCATCTCCGGCTAGGGCCTGTAGGTCGTGAGGCGACCGCAGGGGGCGCTGCGGGGCCGGATGGGGGCGGGGCGGAGCAGAGGGCGGGGCCTAGCGGTTACTCGGGCGGGCAGTTCAAACCGAAGGAGTCAAAGGCGGCGGCCCCACGCGAACCTGGCGTGGGAGTTGCCATAGCCGGGCATCCCTGGGGGCTAGGCGGGGCTCCTCGCCGGCTTGCCCCGCGGCGGCTGTTTCTCCAGCACTGCGGCCTGGGAGGCCCGCCCGGCTTCACCTCGACGTCTGTGCGGCATCGCCTGGGTCTCCAAGTGGGCGGGAGCGAGGGACCCCCTGGTGTGTGCTGGCTGGCGGGCCTCCAGGAGCCCCCCCAGTTAACCCCATTTTTCTTTCCAGGTGCTGGTACTGGAGGGGCACCCCGAAGCCATTCAGTTCACTGCTCGCTCCGCTCCAGGTGACACTCACTCACCTGGGTCGTGGCCCTTAGTGCTGGAGACCGAGTCGAGCCACCCCCCACCCCACCCCACCCCCGCCAGCCTGACTCTGGGGCCGTTTGGGGAGGGGCGGGTGGACTGCGAACGCCCAGGTGGGACCGTTAACCCCCCGCCAGCTGAGGAAACCTACAGGAGTAAGTGACAGCGCTGCAGTTCACGCTGCATGTGCAGAAACCCGTGTTGGAGAAGTTTCCTCAGTTCCTGTAGCTGGAGAAAACATTAAAATTACTGTTGTCTTGAAAGCTGAGGGAACTACAAAATGTTTTAGGTCTGAAATTTTCAAGTGTTAGCAACCCTGCAGCTTGTACTTTGCTTACCCTTCAAATATCAGCGGTCGTGTTGTACGTTGCAGACAACTATTCAAACTGAAGTTTTCTCTTTAAGTGGCATTACGTTGGCATGGATTTTAAAGGCAGAGTGAGATTCTCGTTTAGAAGCTTTGACGTCTAAAAGCTCAAGATTTGCTCATGGTAAGATTTCCCTCTTTAACAAATGAAGGAAATTTGGCTTTAATATAGTTAATAAATATTTCAATCTCTGACTTGACAAGTGTGTATGTTCTTTTTAAATAGCATTATAGAGATAAGTATTTTCAACCCTCTTTAAGGTGACTGGTTGTTAAAAATAAATATGGAAACTTTTGATTCATCAGTAAGTTGTTGAATCACTAATTAGTAATTCAATAAACAGTTCATGATTTTGCACAAATGATTTTAAATATATTTTAAATTAAATTTTGAAGTAGCCAGTGTTATTGAGACCAACATCTTGGGATAGTAGAAAAATGAAAATGATGACAGCCGATGAGGCATGTTGGAACAACTTCAAATGTGTAGATTTACAGAAAAAGTCTTTTTGGTAACACTTGTTAGAACAAATTTATAGTTTTTAGTGGGAAAGGATGAATGGATTCCTTTGTTTCTAACATTTTGCCTCTCAGTCTCCCAGATTCTAGCATGGTGAGACACCTAATGGTGAAATAGCAGAATAGTTATATTTGTTTCAACTTTTTAAAGGAGTCCCTTGACCTAATTTTAACAAATGACATGACTGAAAATTATTACTTAATACAAATGTGGAGGGAGAAGGAGACATTGACATTCTACCTTTTTAATTGGAAGTAAAATTTGAAAATGCATTCTATCTTACAAACTCAATATTTTGAATTAAAATTGTTTTAAAATGCAAAAATTATCAAACTTTGATTTTGATTATTTCGGTTGATTAGCATGTACAGAATAGAGCAATAATTCTCACATGTAGATCTGAGAAGATCAAGACAGAACATGTGTTTATACTTACTAAAAAGAAGTATAAATTTAGAGAGTTGAAAGATACTTTATCTGTCCAGAAGTAATGATTTTCTAATGATCACTTATACCAGAAAGAACTTACATTGTTTCGTGTTTGGAGTAGTTGTTTATTACTTTTTAAAAGTTCATCCACTCATATATTTAACTGATATAATTTAGGCATAAATAAATGATAGTTCCTAAAATTTATCTTCCAGGGTTTTTGTTACTAGAGTAAAAATCACATATTTAGTAAGTTAAAAGAATAACAATTCTCCTAGTGCCCTCTGAATATAACGAATAAATATCAGAAACTGTAACTTTACTATAGGGTTGTGTTTAGGTTTAATTTAAGTTTCTGAGAAGTGGTATGATGATTTGAAAGGTTAAGGTTGAAAAGGTTAAAGGAGTAAACTATCTCTTGGTGTCATTCCTGACAAATATAATTATCAAGCAACATGTTTTTCCTTAATTGATTTGAATTTGTTTGCAGTTTAAAAACTATGATAGAAAGTGGGTATCCTACAAATACTTGCTTGTTATGTCAATTCAAATCTACAACTGGACCTTATGTCTCAAAATGTTTGAAAAATGAAGCATGGATGATATACTATACCAGATTTGTAGTAATCCCATATTTATGGTGTAATTGTTCATTTTGGATAGCTCAAGTAGAATGTATTAGTAATTTACCAGTGAGCAAAAGTCTTTGCAAAGGTATAAGCCTGGGAATTCAAATTTTGTGAGTGGTCATAGGAATTTAATTTTTTTGCCAGACAGTTTATGTTTATAAATAACGACCTGGAGTTGTTTAGCTAAATTGTGATTAAAATTAGTGGTAGCATTGATTTAACACATTTCCCAAAGATCTCTTTGAAAATAAGCATGTACGTTTTTTACAGGCAACTTTAATTATACCCCAGAACTTTGAAAGGAAACATCCAATTGACTAGATATAGGCCAAAACAAACAAGCTAGAATATTTAAAATGCAGTTTTATACTTAGTGCTGTTAAAGTCAAAAGATAATAAGATCATCTAAAAATAAGGCTGCCAGATTTTTTCCTCTAGTCTAGTTTGAGGATATATATGCTTGATGCATAGACTATGCCTACTTAAGTAATCTGAGAATATAATCTCAGTGTCTTTTTTGTGATGTTAAAAAGTTGTTTGATACAATGTACCCATTGAGTATATTGTAGAGATTTATTTTAAGTAACTTTCATTGCCATAACATTTCCCATTATTATCTGTACTCATAACAGATAGTATATTTTGGTAAGTTTCCAGGCTACTCATTTCAAGGAAAAATAAAGTTTGCTTTTGCTTTATAAAAACAGAGCTTTCGAAGATGTCAGGAAGGCATTCAGGTCAAGCTTGCACTGGGGAAGGAAATGACATGAACTCTTCTACTGTCAATTTCAAGTACTCCAGAGATTTTTGTTACACATCTTCATTTCAAGAGAGTGACTACAGTGAGTTGTTAAAATCTTACAGTTTTGATGATACAAACAAAGACTTTTTGGGAAAGAATGTAAGAGGCCCAACATTAGACAATGAACATTCTGAAACTTCTAGCCTGGGCTTAGCACATCCCTTGGAGTCCTCCACTCAAAGAAAGAGATTGGTCCCAAGGAAGGAAATGGATAAAAGCCCAGGACTTTGTGAAACTCCTAAAGTCACTGGGAAAAAATTTTTACTGCCCAGAAGGTTGGACCTATCTTTCGCTCTTCTAACTGGGGACTTTGATTCACAAAATAGTTCTCCAGCAAGTTGCATAAGCCAAGTACTCCACTTAGAAAAAAATACTCCAAGCAGTACTTCAGGTTCTCCAAGGCTAAGTAATTTTAGTCCTGTAAGTACCGGTACTTTGAAAATAGAAGAAGTAACTTCCAGCAGTCAAAAATTGAGACTTAGTTTTTCTCAGCAGAAGACTTCCACAGTTGATGATTCCAAAGATGACTGTAGCCTATTTGAAGTTGAATGTATATCTCCTATTCAGGGCAATAGTTTTAAAGACTCTATCACACATGACTTTAGTGATAGCAGTCTGTGTGTTAACAATGAGAATATATATCCTAAACTTCCGGGGTTCTCTGTTAGTGAAACTACCTGTGAAACAGATGAAGAAGATATATTTGTGACTCCAGTAAGTAATCTTGTAGCAGACATTAAATTTAATGCTAGTCAGAGTCTTTCTCCTTCAACTAAAGTGAGAACTGGCATTTCAACACCAGAAGACAGTGGTTTTAACTCACTCTGTTGGGATAAATCAGAAGATTCCCTCTCTGACAAGGAAGGTTCTTTTCAAGAACTATTTCAGAACCCTAAGGGTACTCTCAAAGTGGGGAACACCATAAAAAAGTCAAGGTGTCATGGAAGGTGGAGAAGACTGTCTACTCTTAGGGAGCAAGGCTCACAATCTGAGACAGAAGAGGAAAAGCAAATGATCCACTCTGACTTTGAAACAACACCAGCATCTGCTTCAGACACCTCAGATAGTCAACTGAGCAGTGATAAGAGTAGGAACTTGATTTTAAGCTTTAATAATTTATCAAAAACCCCAGCCTTGCAATTAGTGCATGAGCTCTTTATGAAAGGCAAAAGGAAAAGATTACAGCAAAATTGTGCACATGAATTCCTAGAAGAAAAGGATACAGGGAAAATAGCTGTATTGCAGTGTGTGCTCGCAGGATTAATTGGCAAGAAAATGGGTATAGAAAAACTGGACATCTTAACAGAGTTAAAAGATAGAAACTTAAAACATGTTCTTGCTATGGTTTTAGATTCATTGAACGCAGAAAGTTTATGCAGGTAAGAATTTTTAAACTGAAAACCACCTCTTGCCACTTTTTTTAAGTTGAAAGCTCTTCTATGGTTGAATAATCGACCTTATTTTGTTTTATTACCTGCATCTTTGATTGCCTTACACTTTATCAGAAGTGGCTTTTGTTTTTTTTATTTGAAACTAGGTCTCGCTATTTTTTGCCCCTGGAACCTCAGGCTCTTGTTGCCCAGGGTACCACAGACTCAAGCAATCCCCAGCCTCAGCTTCCCAGGTAGCTGGGATGACAGGCACGCGCCACCACGCCCAGCTATTTTTTTGGAACTAGGTCTCGCTACGCGCCCCAGGCGGGACTCGAACCGCGATCCCTAGCCCCGGCCGCTTCATAGGCTGAAGCTTACAGGCACGAGCAACCGTGCCCGGCCAGAAGTGGCTTTTGATAAGGTTTTGTGAGTTTCCAAATGGGGCTTATTAGTATAGTATCTTTTATTTTAAAAGCGGTTATAGCAGCAGTGGCATAATTGTCTTCCAAATAAAGTTCATGTCCTCATCATATGGGAAGTCTAAAAGTTGAACTTAAAATTTTCAAGATGGATAGCCATGTTCCACAGAAGATATTTAATGATTTAATCATATAATTAATAGTTCATATCCTGTTACCAGACTTTGTTTTATTAAGACTTGACCAGAAATAATGTAAAGCATCATGATACCTAAAAATGACATCATATAGGATGCTGTTTAGTTATTTAAGTTCTACAATCCCAGAGCAATGGTTTGGTCCTTCCAGACAGAGATCAAGGGGCTTTAGCTTCATCTTCATTGATAATACCACAATAGAATTTAATTTTAGATAGTTCAAACAATTAGAAACTGAAGAATTTATATTCATACATAGGTCAGGATATTTGAGAACCATGACACAGTTAGTGGTTCTCATACTGAAGATACTAAGGAGTATTGCGGGTGGAAACTAAAGTTACAAAGGCTAAAGTGAAACTGTTCTTACTGGCAATTTGGGGTTGTCCCATAACTATCACAAGACTATAAAAAAAGACTGCTCAGGATTCCATGAGCAGGAAGGAGGGAAATTACATGAAATAGGATTTTTGCAAGGTGATGGTTAGGTGAGGACTTGCTGGAGAGTTAGAGAACTTATTATTTTTTTAATATATATATGTTAAGAATTTGACTCAGTTTTTGCTGTTTTTAATGCCTATTACTTCAAGTAAAGCTTTTCTTCAACTTTCCCTCATAAACTAGAAAATTATAGTTTCATAATTGGAAGCTTTTTTTGCAGTATCTAATTCCATCATGTATTTTGCAAATGAGAAAACTTGAGCCCCAGAATTAGTAAATGATCTGCCAATAGTCACTTGAAGAGATAAGAAAATGCTCCAGGGACAGGACTATAGTTGAACTTTCTGATTTCTAATGTAATATTTTACCAAACTAAGTTTTAATGCCATTCAACTGAGACTATATTTGTGATGACTCAAGTAGGATAATAAAAAATTAGTGCACCTGTATGTATTTGCCTTTAAAAAATGTTCACATAAGACAAAATATTTGTTTTAAAAATTAAGGCGATAACAGGTATAGGAACTTAATTTTTATATGTTGTAGTATTTGGACATAGATCAGTTAAAACTTGGGTGATACATTGAGTGCTCCTTTGTGGGATTAATTGATATTCAATTATATTTCAATAATTACCTTTCCTGCCCATACCTACACATTTATAGTATTTGTATTTCAGAATCTCTGTATAATTCCTGATTATTCCTCTTAAATAATCTTATTTCTGCTTATTCCTGAAAATGTGAGACATTATGGTCAGTTGATAGCTCTGGCAAATACTCCATTATATAATTCTTTTTTCCCCTTTACTAGATGACTTTATACTTACTGTTCTCCATCTTCCTACTATCAGGGATATGTACATATCAATTTTTACATAGGCAATGGCAACTGAGGTGGCCATGGCAGCTGGAAGAACAAGAATGTTGACAAGTTAATTATTGCCTAGAGCCCTCATAAAAAAAAAATGACTTTGTTTTCAAGCTCTTATCTTTTTTCCTTTGATGGATTTGTTAGAGTAATGAAAAAAGCCAAATTAATATCCAAATAGTTACCTTCTTTTTAATAACTAATATAGTCAAAATTACTGATAAAATAGCAATTCCTGGGAAGTTTTTTTTTAGCCATTTCATTCTCACTAATTTTGGTGTATAAAATAGAAACTTTGGGCCGGGCACGGTGGCTCGTGCCTGTAAGCTTCAGCCTATGAAGCAGCCGGGGCTAGGGATCGCGGTTCGAGTCCCGCCTGGGGCGCGTAGCGAGACCTAGTTCCAAAAAAATAGCTGGGCGTGGTGGCGCGTGCCTGTCATCCCAGCTACCTGGGAAGCTGAGGCTGGGGATTGCTTGAGTCTGTGGTACCCCGGGCAACAAGAGCCTGCAGTTCCACAGGCAAAAATAGCAAGACCTAGTCTCAAAAACAAACAAACAAACAAATAAATAAGAAACTTTGTAACTAATCAAAATGTTTATTATTTATCACTTAGTAGTTCCAATGAGGGATTGCTTGTTTTCATGTTTAGTTGAAATGACAGAGGTTTGTTAAATACAGTGGTAGGAGAAATTGATTAAAAAAATTGTACAGGTTGGGCATGGTGGCGCATACCTGTACGTGGCACCCTCGGAAGCTGCGGCCGGGGCCAGGGACAGCAGTTCGAGTCCTGCCAGGGGCACATAGCAAGACCTCGTTCTAAAAAAAATATAGCTGGGCATGGTGGCGTGCGCCTCTAATCCCAGCTACCTGGGAAGCTGAAGCTGGGGATTGCTTGAGTCTGTGGTATCCCGGGCAACGTGAGCCTGACGTTCCACAGGCAAAAATAGCAAAACCTAGTCTCAAAAAAAAAAAAAAAAATTGTACAGTGGCTGATAATCCTTTACTATTATGCTTCAAATTTTTTATCTTAGTGTTACATTTGAAGATAAATTCTCTTAATTTCCTAGTAGACTCATTGATTTTACATAAAACTTTCTTCCTTAACCATTTATAAGATTGTCTATCAATATAATACTGGCATATATTTAATATTTTAATAGATATTCTCTTGTAAGTAAAACTATGAAATAAAGTAGATTAAGGCACGTTTTAATGTAAATTTTTAATTTTTTCTCCCCCGTTAGTTTTAAATTTACTCTTCAAAAATCTTTTAAAACAAGTTTTTCTTGTTAACATATGCAAAAGTGTTAATATTGTGGAGTATGTACAAAACAAGGACTGATTCATTTTTAACAGTGTTTGGAAAGTGAGCAGAAATTGGCGTGAAATTATTGTTCAAGATAAAAAAGCAAATAGGAAGAGGAAATTATATATGACACAATTGAAAACAGATTCTGAGGTATGTATATAATACTTTTCTAAAATGAATTTGTATTAAGTAACTAATAATCTCATATTGCTGGAAAAGCTAATTTGGTTTTCCTGCTAATGTTAACCATTTCCATTTAATAATATTCACTCTTTGCTCTTCCCAAATTCCTTTTCTACCTAGTTCCTAAAAGGGGTAAACTAATATTGAGAACATCTTGTTGGATCTTGTTGTTTTTAAGTATTTGTTAGAAGTATTTGAATATCAGTGATATGCTGGATCCTATTCACAATGAGATTTTCTATCCAGTTGTTCACATTACATTGGTGAACTTATCAAAATTGATCTCTATTCTCTTGAAGCTCCTACGCTGGGGGGTGAAAGAGGCAATCAATTACAATGCAGGTGTGTTAGGTGAAACCCAGAGTACAGTCTATTGTAACATTAAAAGGAATGTACGATACTCTTGTCTTGGGACTCAAGGTTTTTCAGTAAAAGGGCATTTCAACTGAGACCCACATAGAATTAGTAGTTATTGGGGGAAAGGTGTTTACAGATGCTACAGCGTATGTGAAGGTCTGGAGGTGAGTGAGCTTCTCAGGTTAGTACTGGTAAAGCATTGTAAACTTATACTTTCTTGAAAACTTGTTCATCCTTAAAGTTACAAGAAAAGTCCTACAGAAGATGATTATTCTTCCTAGGGGTACTACTCTCTTTAATGTTCATCTGCTGATTCTGGCAATCCTATTTAATTGTATATCCAACTTTTAAACCTTCCTTAGGCACTATTCCTAACCCTGAGAGTTTATGCCCTTATTCTTGGTTAGAAAAAATTATTTTATAACATTATCAATAAATTCTGATTTGACTAAATGTAATAAGTGACATAAACCTGGCATAACAAATATGAACACAGAGATACAGATTGGGGTGGGTTTCTTATTACAATGATACAGTGAACTATTAGAGACTGCTGCTAATGAAAAATGTTGACTTTCTAGTTTTACTTTGGAGAAAAGTCTTACTTTCTTACCATCACAGTTCCTCTTTACTACAACTGCTGATTCTACAGGCTTATAATACCAAAGATACCAATTGCTTTCTTAACCTCTATTGAAGAGTGCTATCCTATCAGCAAAGAACGGATTTAAAATATAGTTGTTTTAAACAAGAATCTATTCATTAAATTTTCAGTTCTATGTACTCCACCATATGCATCCCATGAGGAAGAAATGTGGTTGTGTTAGCAATCTTTCAGGCAATTACAAATATTTTGCACTCATATCCTGGGCACCATTTCTTTTAAACATTGTTTCTTAGAGAACTTAGACTTTGTCCTTATTTTTATATGCTTCTAGTATTTTTTCAAAATAATAGGAACATAAACTTAAAAAAAGTTAAATTGGACATTGAGGTTTACTTCTGCCCTCTCCCTTCCAACTCTTGATTCTTGTCATCAAGGCAGCCACTTTCAGCTCTGTAGTGGTCTCTTCCAACCTTTACTCCATACTTCTATGTAGCATGACCTTACCATTATTTCTTGGTTTACTGTGGAAGAGTTGGGTTAGTTCTCTAACCCCTTACCACTACTGCCATTACAATCTACCCATCTCTCTCTGAATACCTTCCTTCTATCTTATGTATATTAGTATATACCATCATTTAGGGGTAAAGCAGGAATAGATACTGACATTAGGATGTTATTGAGATGATTGGTTTAATACTTTATTATTTTGACTTTTTGATAGCTATAATGCAGTATATTGTGATTACATCATGTCTAATATAACTCTTCCTATACCCTCATAGGTAATAATTACCCAGCATTCCTTTCTTTTTCTTTTCTTTTGTTATTTTTTGGTTTAATGTTTCTTGATACAGATCCCTGATTCATCTCCTATTATCCACCAGAATTGAAAACCTACTTGTGTTAAGTCCAAACAAATCAGGTATTCTGTTTCTTTTTTCCTCAGAAACACTCTTCCCCACACCATGTGCTTTCCTATTCCAATGCAAATTGATTGTTCTCTACCTGAACTAAATATACCATCAACCAAAGAGAAAAATTATAAAACAGACTTATTTGTTTCCTTGTGCTTGTTAGTATATGTTTTCTTAAACTGAAATTTCTGTGTGTCTGAAAATTAGATGTCATAGACCAACTTCATGTAATAGGGTTTCAACTTTTTCTATTTTGCTTTGCAACAGTGAGATGAACATTTACCTGCAATACTACAACTTTTTCATTGAATTTCTTAATTTACTGTATCCTTCACTGTTTTCTTATAATGATGGAAATGACAACCAGAAATGACTCCACTCTCAATTTAAATATTTTCTGGTGATGATGACAATGTTGAAAAAGATTTTGGTGTTTGTGAATATGTGCCTTTGCTGAATCTTTGCCTTGTATTACTCAGAGAGAGAGAGAGAGAGAGAGAGAGTAGCACACATTTTAAGCTTTAGGAATACAGGGATTAGACTGTTTTACTCACTTGATACTTTAGGTACTCTATAAGTATCTGTTAAATGAATGACTTTCTCCTGTGGCTGCAATTTGCTTTAACAATTTTTTTTGGGGGGGGTAATGCATAATCACTGTGTTTATCAATTGTATCCAAATTTAGTGGGTATTTACTTTTAGTATGCTCTTGAGACATGTACTTATGATCTAGAATGCAAATTGTTTATACAAATGTTATATAAAAAGTTGTATTCTTTGAGTAAATTCAACTATATTCATCCTATTTCTGAAAACCAGTATTCATCCTATTTCTGAAAACCTGTATTCATCCATTACACTTATGTATATGTTGTTAAAGTATTAAACACATACTTTTTCATGATCAGCTAATCTCATTTCCTATACTTGCCCTATTATAATTTCTCATGTTTTAGTTATTGCCATTATTAGGAGCGTTGTGGCAAGGGAAGACTGTCAAGGGAGAGGAAATGTAATAAAGTAACATCCACCACAGTTACTTTTATATTGATAAGTGATAACACCAATTTATAAAAAAAAAAAACTTACTGTTTTTCCCCATTACCAACCCTAAAAAAATAGAAGACTGTATAGATTATTCATATTTTTTGACTAGATATTTGAGTAATGTAGAAATCTAGTTCTGATGAGAGATTTTTTTCCTCCTTTAAAAGTATCAATTTGCCTATAACTTCGGTGTCAAAATGATCCTAGTGTTTCCAAGTATTGTAAATGTTTTTTATGATCTGTTCAGAACCATTCTTCTTGTGACACCTGGCTAAGGAAGAAACCTTGAGAATTCTGTGTTATACCATAACAAACTTTTAATAGACTTTAATAGACACCTCTTCATAGACTTTCACTTAAATGTGTTGGCTGTTCCAGTGTGTGGGCCAATGACTATGTTTTTAAATAAGTTTTAGTATAATATAGACCTACTTTTTTCTTTCATTCATGTGTTCTCTACGGCTACTTTTGCTACAATGGCAATTGAATAGCTCCAACACAAAATATAACATATATATTGTTTGACCCCTTTCAGGAAAAGTTTGCTGATCCAGCCTTTATAAGGAAAATTAATTAATCATGCAAACTTTTTTTTTTTAAAGCTGGCACGTGTTGTTTTAAAATTTCTTATATTTGATTTTAAATGTGAGATGAGAAAAACATTTCCAAAATGGAATGCTTTAGGGAGAAAATTCTAGGCGTCTAAAACCACTTTCACACACTTAAATACCTGCACTCAGAAAACTGCCCTGGAGTTTCAATGTGTAGTGTTGATCATATTATCTTTTACCATAGGGTGCTATATTAAATGTTGAGGATGCTGCTACTCGTCTCCATCTTTTAAGTCGATCAGCTTTAAGATCTGTGCAAGCTCAGGCTAGGACCCCAGGTTCTCAAAAAGAACAAATTTCAACATTTTCTCCTTGGGGTGAAGTTTTGACACCTATAGCAAGCTCTTCTGTTACCCACTTAAGTAGTAAACAGGATGCATATGTTAAGGTGAGTATTTATCATAAATTATTAGAAGTAAATATTTGCAGAGTTTAAAATAAAGTTATTCTCTAATGAAACTGCAAGATGTGTGTGTATTCTTTCACTGCAGGTTGCCAAAACACTTTTTACTGATGAAGCATTAAAACCGTGCCCACGGTGCCAATCCCCTGCTAAATACCAGCCATATAAGAAAAGGGGACTGTGTAGCCGCCCAGCCTGTGGTTTTGACTTTTGTGTGTTATGTTTGTGTGCTTACCATGGGTCTGAAGAGTGTAGTAGAGGAGCAGCAAAGCCAAGATATAGAAAAGATGCTCTTCCTGGAAGTGCCCAAAGTAAGCAGAATTTAAAACGCCTCTAAGAGACTTTAAATATAAAAGCAGGATTCCCCTTCAGTGTTTACTTTGTCTGACTTAAATTATGAATATTTTGAGAGCATGCAAATATTCCCATTAATGACATATGATTTCCTACTTTGTATATATGATAACCCATGTTATTGTATGTGTTCTTTAAAGTGAGTTTTGAAAAAAATTTTACTGTCACTTTTATCCTTTTTAATGGCCTTTTATTTTTTAAATAAAGAATTCTTGTTGTTATATATATGTATTTAACTGTTCTGTGTAATATTTTAAAATTATTCATTTCATCACTATGTTGAATGTTTTTTAGTCCCTTTTTAATAATTGTTTTCCAAATGATATTTAAAACTTTGAAACTAAGACAGATGCCTTATAGATTTGGAAATAAATATTTTACTGAAATGAAATATAAATAAAATGTTTTCAGAATTAACTCTAATTTCATACTTTCTCTTAACTTACGAGTGTCATATTTGGATAAACTTTTGGTTAAATACGTTTACTTAATTTTGATAATTAAGATTTAAAAATAAATTATTAAATGTCTGGTTATTCACAATGGGAGTGTAAGTTAGTTAAATCACACATTTTGTATAAGTGCTTTTTAAACATCCAATAACTACAATTGCTGCCTTATAACTAGGTAGAATGTAATGGAAGAAGCTCTAGACTAGGGTTCAAAAAAGACTGGATTAGTTTCCTGAACCACTTACTAGCTGTATCCTTACAAAGTCACTTATTCTTAGATGAGACAATGGTGTATAAAATCACTCTTGAAAATCTTAGTATTCTGGGGTATTACACATTTAACTGAAAGTAGACAAAAAAAATATAGTTTTTGTGGGGATAAATCATATGATCTTGATATCATTAACATTTGGTGAATAAAACTAAAAAGACTATCTTGTAAAAAATTCTAATTGAAGAAAAATTTAACAAACCATGAATTGAGTGTTTACTATACACACACACATACTATTCTAAATCTTTTATATGTGTTAACTCATTTTTTCCTCACAGTCATTCTATAGGCCAGTTGTTATTCCTTTGACATATCAGGAAACAAAAAATAAGAACAGATAGTAAGTGTGAGAAGGCAGGATTCTAGTAGAAGTAGTCTGTGACTATACATGACAAAGCTTTTTTTAGAACATCTATTAATAAATTTAATATGCATATTATTATCATATCTTTAATGGAAATTGTTTTGACATTTAAGAAGAAAATTCTATAGGTGTGCCAGGAGAAAAATCTAATTTAGAACTTCTCTGCTGGAATAGAGTAGTTCCTTAGTTCAGTGTTACTTTAACAACTTTCTAATTTGAATAATTAAATGAATTTAATGAATTTATACCATTACTTGAGAGTTTCGTTCAAGAAATAATCCACTGTTCCAATTCCAAGATCTTTGGAATGTAAAGACAGAAAGCATGAAAGCAAGAATAAGTGTTATCTTATTCTAAAAATTACTACATTCTTAAGGACTTTGATTACTGAATGAGAGAAGAAAAAGTTCACCAAACATTTGATCGGTATAACCATCCAACTAAATATAATTATTTGATGTGCTTACTGTATTTATTTATTGATGGGTCTACTTTGGGTTTTCAAATAGAATAAAATAAAAGGGATGGTTAAAAGGGACACTTAATTTCTATATTTTGCTTTATTTTTTAACAAGGACTAAGAAAAGGAATTAACTACTGTCTTCTACTGATTTAGGATAACAGTCTTTCCATCTCCCTTGTCAGTCTTGTCAGTTAATAAGCAAGAATATTCTATTTGACTTCTGCTCCTTTTCAGAAAGGTTAAGTATTTCCCATTTCTAACACCATATTTCAGGGGGGAGGGGAAGTCAGCAACTGGTGATTAGTTAAAAACAACACTGTAAGAGCTATCTGGTCATTTTATAGTAGAATTTCTATGGACACAAATATGCACGTTTAAATTTACTACAGTTATGTAAAGATTTAAGGTGATAGTATGGCTCTTTTTGTAATAATTTAAGAGTGCCATCCATTTGTATAGATAATTTAAATTCTTATTTAAATATAGATATTTTTTAAAATATTTATTATTTAAATTTATTGAAATATACATTGTTAAAAATAATATACTTACTTAAATATAATATTTAAATATAGATAAATATAGATAAGTATAGATAATTTTCAAATTCTTTTGAAAAAATATTTTGGGAACTTACCACTGTGTAAGCTGTTAGTTCATTACTTTTACTTTATAACAACACAAAGCAAAATCAAGAAATTCATGACATAAAAATTTACTGAAATTTTTCAGCATTTGATTGCTTATATTCCTGTTTTGCAGTAAATTATTTACGTGGCTTTATTTTATTTATTTGTTTTTTGAGACTAGGTCTAGCTATTTTTGCCCGTGGAACCGCAGGCTCACGTTGCCTGGGGTACCACGAACTCAAGCAATCCCCAGCCTCACCTTCCCAGGTAGCTGGGATTACAGGCGCACGTTACCATGCTCAGGTATTTTTTTGGAACTAGGTCTCGTCATGTTGCCCTGAGCGGAACTCGAACCACGATCCCGGTCCCCGCCGCGTCTTCCTAGACTGCCGTTTACAGGCACGTGCCACCGTGCCCGGTCATTTTTGTGGCTTTATTTTAAACTCTCACTTAAAAATAGTGTAACATGTTGAAAGTCTTTTATGTGTTTCAAATGATAGTAACACTCGTCATTGTTTCTGTGCGGAGGAGGGTAAATAATTCAGTCAGTACTCACACTAGACATTTCACAAGGGGGCACCAAAGACTCATTTATGGTGGTTTGGGCTTCCCTTCAAAAAAGTAAATTTAGCTTTTATGTATTTGATGTGGATGTAGGGGAGATGTTCCTCGAATTAATTTTTAAAATGTATATAGAGTAAATTCTTGTAATAGTTGTTAGAGTTGGTACTTAAAATATTTTAACTGGCTTACAAGAGTGCACTGTCTTGCGGGATGATTTTTAACAGAACACCTTGTTGGCAGCTGGGTCTTGTGTCTTGGACATCTGTGTTTACTTGCCCAAGGGCTTTGCCCTACTGGCTCCCTCATCACTGACTGGAGTCAGGAGTGGAAGCAGAACCGTAGAGGTGAGGGCTGGTTATGATTGGTGGTGGTGTCCTACCAGTTATTTCCCTCTCAATTCTCATTTCTGCAGAAAGGCAGTTAGGTGGTACATAGTTCAGTCCAATCACATCTTTCCTAGATTCTATAAATGACTGTTACATCTCTTATACCATCTTCCCTTTCTGAATCTATCTTAAATGTCATTGCCAGGTTAGTTATACAAAAATGTGCCTCTAATTGCATTACTTCCTATTTAAAATAGGATAGAATCTAGGACTTCTTTTTTTTTTTTTTTGAGACTAGGTCTTGCTATTTTTGTCTGTGGAACCGCAGGCTCTCGTTGCCCGGGGTGCCATAGACTCAAGCAAGCCCCAGCCTCAGCTTCCCGGGTAGCTGGGATTACAGGCGCACGCCACCACACCCAACTATTTTTTTGGGAACTAGGTCTCGCTACAGGCCCCAGGTGGGACTCGAACCGTGACCCTAGCCTCGGCCACTTCATAGGCTGAAGCTTACAAGCACGAGCCACCGTGCCTGGCCCAGAATCTAGGACTTCTTAATGGTCCTAACTTTAACAATGTTTCCCACCACCCCATTGGTACACAGACAACAAAACTGTTTTCTAAACTTCCACTTTGCTCTCTCCAGCTTCTTTTCTCTTGTCATACTAACCCTGATCAAATCCAGCAAATCCTTAGCTTCTTTCCATGAATCATTTTATGATCTCTACAACAAGATGAAATTGTTACCATCTTTGAATCTCATGTTTATTTATACTGTTCTGGTATTTCTGGCATGATTTATTTATATTAAATTCTTTATTTGTCTTTCACCATTAGCAAGTTCCAGAACCATTACGCTCACCTCTCTACCTCCTGTCATAGTGTCTTGTGTATGGTAGATGGTGATTCAGGAAATATTTATTGAATTACTGAGTTCAACTGTCACATATTATGGTACTGGATCATATGATAAAGATATGATGAGTCATTTGATAATGATATGAATAAAAATTAAAATATGCGTGTTTATGTATATACACACCTGTTAGGTGTTTAGGGGAAGAAGATTTTGGCCTTTGGAGGTGATATATATGCATCATTTAATAATTAAGTGGCATATGGCTATATGCAGAAAATAAACAATACGGCATTCAAAAGGGGTAAGTGTGTGTTCAAGACATAGAACTTAGAGTAAGTTAAAAGGAGAAAAATTTCCCCCAGTTTTATTTATCCCCCATTCCAAAATTACTATTTTGGAGGAGGTTGAGAACATTTAAGATCTACTCCCTTAGCAACTTTCACGTATATTATACAATATTATTAGCTCTAATCAACATGCTATATATTAGGTCCCCAGAATTTGTTACTTATAAATGGACATATTCTCATTTCTTGAATATTTTCATGTCTTCTCATAAATACTAAGGGCTTGAAGCTTCTTTGAATGTCACCTGAGTCTACGGCCATACCACCCTGAACGTGCCCGATCTCGTCTGAATGTCACCTGAAAAAAACTGAGTAGTCATACATTTAAATTAGTTTCGTAACAATAAAATCAGATGAAGAATAAATAATGTACGAGTGGATGGGAAAGAAAAGCTATTTCTTATACATGGCCTATCTCTACACATACAAAGTCACCCCTTTATACACATGCCCTCCAGAGTGGTGTGTTTACTGCATTTGGTGAACCTAGATTAATACATCATAGTAACCCAAAGTTCACAGTTTATATAGGGTCACTCCTGGTTGTGTACATTTCATAGGTTTGGATAAATGTATAATGACTTGTATTCATTGTTCCAATATCATTCTGCGTAGTGTCGCTGCCCTAAAAATCCTTTGTGTTCCACCTACTCATCTCTTATCCCAGTCCCCTACACGCAGCCACTGATCTTTTTACTGTCTCCAGTTTGTCTTTTCCAGAATGTCATACAGTTGGAATCATATAGCACATAAAGCATTTTCCAGATTGGCTTTTTACTTAATAATAGGCATGTCAAGATTTTTCCATGCCTTTTCATGGTTTCAAAGTTAATTTCTTTTTAGCACTGAATAATATTTCATTGTCTAGATGTACCAGTTTATTTGTCTCCAGAAGGGCTTCTTAGTTCCTTTTAAGTTTGAGTAATTACAAATAAAGCTGCTATAAACACTGACATAATAGGTTTTGTGTGGACATGTTTTTACCTCCTTTGGGAACATGACTGCTGGATCATAGTAAGAGTATATTTAATTTTGTAAGAAACCACCAAAGTGGTTGCACTGTTTTGTGTACCCACAAACAAGGAGTTCTTTTTGCTTCACATCCTTGTCAATGTTCCAGATTTTGCCCATTTAAAAAGATACGTAGTGGTATTTAATGTTTTGATAATATAATATTGATTTCTTCATGAAATGTTTATGCATTTAATATTCATATGGAGCATTTTCTGTGTCTTGCCATTTTCTGTGTTTGTTCTAGTTGTTTGGACTACAAGAGAAATTAATAGGGACCCCCGAATCCCTTAGGCTCAAGTTCATTTAAAAAGGGGGGGAGGTGAAGGGAAGAAGGAAAATAAGGGGGAAATGTGTTCTCCACTTGTGAAAAATTACCAGAATACAAAAATGTATTTTCTACTTGTAATATTAAAGTCTTAAAACTTTAACTTGGGAAGGGTTAAAAACTGAATTATCTCATCATTTTGTGCAAAAAACAAAGTACTGTAATGGAATATATTGACAATTAGAATAAATCTAAACCAGCAGGTCCAGATGGTAGTTATCTTGGATAAGTTAAGAAATTGCCTAATGAATGTATTAAACTAATTATGTTCCTTCTTCAAAAAATTATGAACTGTTACGTTAGGAAATAGAAAAAAATGCTGTTTTCCAGTTAAATGTGATACGGATGTGTGTAGTTGTTATCCAATATAGATATGTAATTTCACAAAAGGGAAAGATTAGATTGTGATTATCAAAAAAGAATGGAAATATACACACTTTATAACCATTCATTCTTATCTCCTGCCACAGTTGCAATTACTTTAGGGATTGGAGTGGAAATGGTATCATACATTATTAGATGTTGAGTTACTATCCAGCTCCTAGGAAAATATTGTGCTGTCCTATCATTCTGATTCATTTATATGTAAAAATAAAAAAATATAGTTATTTGGAAATAAAACCCAAATAAGCAAAGGCTATTTATTCAGAGCTGGTTATAACAGGGAAGTCAAACATCATCACTTGCATTAAGAGAAACTCACTGGCAGTCAGGACAGTTGAAAACTGTATGGTTACAAAAAGGCAGGAAGACACTGATTTGGTACTTTTGATTTGGAGTTGTTGGCATGGGGCAGCCCGAAGCAGACTAAATGGAAACTAGCAGACATGCTATGTGATTGATTTGGGGAGTATATTTGACTTTCTCTGCTCAGTTGTCAATTGGAAGTGGGGACAAAAATTTGCGAACTGGCAGTTACCAAATACTGACCATTCTGGGCCTGCAGATTTTTGGCTCCCAGCACCAGTTGCTGCAGAGGATATGATTTAAGAGTTCTATTGTCATATCTGGCATGATTATTATTCATTTTTATATTTATACTTAGTCATATAAATATCAAAAATTAAAATTACAAAGATAATAGTAACATGTGCCATTGGAGAGATTTCGGTTCCCACACAGAAAGGTTTGCAAACAGATTTTAGCTGAATCCCCTTGCTCCCCACACATACACACCAAACCCAAGGAAGGACTGGTGCTTTTAAATCCTTAACAGGTAGAATGCCTTTGACTCTGGATTGTTGAAGAGATATATGCAAATACACACATACACATCCTAGCCAGTCTCTCTAATAGTACTTGTGAGAGCTGTACAATAAATTCTTACAGCTTCTCATCCTAAGCAGGCTACAAGAGTAGCCATCATACAAATTAACTCTTGCAATTCAAGTTAACCTTTATGATATTTGGTTTGTGATTCATATCTGAAAGCTGATCATTTTTCTTTGTCTAGAGTAACGCGGAATATCATTCCTGTTCTAGGGTAATTTTAGCTTCTGATTTCACAGTTTTAGCTGTTTTGCAGGAAGATTATCTGAGAATGATTATAGGATTCCTCAAATTGAATTGCAAGTCTACAAAGTCTATGTTTAAGAAAGGTCTTACCAAACATGACCTTTAGAACAAAATTCAAATTTCCTAACAAATTGTCCAAAATTCAAGGAGAGTAAATAGAACATTTATGTTAGATATATTTGTTATTTAAACTTTGGTTTTGAATTTTCTTAGTTTTCAACAATGAGCAGCTGTATAAAGCCTTTTTGGAAAAACTAACTTATCTGGGGCATAGAATAAAATGTATTAAGAGTAAATAAAAGTAAGTGATCAGCGAAATGCTGTTAGGAGTCGCATGTGGGAAAGAAGAATATAAATGAGATGGAAGAGCTTGATAGTGATCTGTGAGGCCAGCCCACAGAACAGGGATCCTGGGAAGCATGTCCAGGTCCAACTTTAATGAAGTTATAAAGCCCCTTATATGCTGGAGAGAATTGATCACAATGAGCTAATGAGGAAGTAGTAACCTGATTTCCAAGTATACGTGACATACAGCAGGGGTATGGATGATAACAGGAGAATTTTACCTTTGGGAATAACAGTCATTACTAATAGGTCATATGTCCCTTGCAACTTCTAATAAAATGCAAATCAAAACCACAGAGAGATAATCATTTTGCACTCATTAGAATGACAACAATCAAAAAGTCAGATAATAAATGTATGAGAAAACAATGAAATTGGAACCCTCATTCACTGCTGGAGGTAATATTGACACAGTTAATTTGGAAAATAGCTTGGTAGTGCCTCAAAAAGTTAAACACAGGGTTGCCGGAAAAACATAAGATTACTATTTGACCTAGCAGTTTCACTTCTAATTATATATCCCAGAGAAATGAAAACAAGTCCATACAAAAACCTGGACACAATGTTCATAGTAGTGTTATTCATAATAACCAAAATGCAGAAACAACCCAAATATCTACCAAATGGTGAATGAAAAAATCGTGGTGTATCCATATTATTGGAGCACTATTCAACAATAAAAGAAAATTAAATATTCATGCCACAACATGAAATTACAATACATACTAAGTGAAAGAAACCAGTCACAAAAGACCAACATATGAATCATATTAATAAATGCAGAGAGGATATTTGACAAGATTCAGCATCTGTTTATGATTAAAAATTCAGTAAAACTGGGGTAGATGATCTTAATATAAAGTCATATTTACCAAACCAACAGCTAATATAGTCAAAGGTGAAGTTTTTTCTCTAAGAGCATGTACATGATGAGAATGTCCACTGTGAACACTATTATTTGACGTAGTATTGTAACTCCTAGCTAGAACAATTAGACAAAGGAAAGATACAAAATGAATCCAAATTAGAGCAGAAGTAAAATTATCACTACTTGCAGGTGATATGACAATATTCATAGAAAAACCCTAACGACTCCACTCTTATTCTACAGGGGAAAAATCAGCACAATAAAGTGTCAGGCTACAAAATCAACATACAAATGCAAGTTGTGTTCCCATATATAGAGAACAAGCTAGAAGACAAATCAAGGAAACTATCCCATGCTCATGGATTAGAAGTAATATTGCTAAAACAGTCATTTTGCCTAAAGCAATATATAGATTTAATGCAATCCCTGTCAAAAGGTCAGTGGAATTCTTCAAAGAAATAAAATATCAATGAAATATTTGTGTTTCAGTCAAAGCAATCCTGACAAAAAAGAAGAAGAATGGAGGCATCACATTCTCAAGCTTCAAACTATATCCTACAATATTGTAGTAATAAATGTAGTATGGCAGTGGAATAAAAAGATACAGATCAATGGAATAGAAACCAGAATCAAAAAGCAAATCACACATTTATGTACAGTTAATCTATGACAAAGGAGCCAAGAGTATATATAGAGGAAGGAAAAACAAGTGGGGCTGGGAAAACGTGGACAGCCACACGCACAAGAGTGAAATTAGATCACTGTGAGTGCTATTGCACAGCATATACAAAGCATTGTATTTTAAATGAATTAAAAGACTTGGATGTAAGGCCAAGTAACAGAAATTGTTCAATATTACTTGTCATTGGGGAAATGCAAAGTAAAACCACAATGAGATACCACCTCACTCTTGTGAGAATAATCCAAATCAGAAAATCAAACACATGTTGGTGAGGATTTGGAAAAAAAGGAAACTTCATGCATTGTTACTGGGAAAGTAGTTCCCAGTTCCTATGGCGATTCCTCAAAATATTAAAAATAGATTTACCAGATAATACAGCAATTCCATTCCTTGATATTTTCCCAAAGACTACAAAAATGCTGACTCAAAGGGATATGTGCACCCCTATGTTCAGTGCAGCACCATTTACAATAGCCAAGTTATGGAAACAATGTATGTGCCCAATGACAGATGGGATAAAAAAGATATGGCACATATACTTAAGGGAATACTACTTAGCTATAAAAATGTATGAAATCTTGCAATTTGTGACAACATGGATGGAACAGGAGAGGGTTATGCTATGTGAAATAAGTCAAAAGAAAAACTAATGCTGGATAGTTTCACTCATGGTGAATATAGGAAAAACAAAACAGAGAAAGCGAACTAAACCAAAATGAACTGTAGAAATGTGATTGCAAATTGAGGTTATAGATGGGTAAGGCAGAGAGTGGAGAGCAAAGGAGAGAGGCTCCCACACATCTATGGTGAAGAATTACAGGTGCCTTGGTGGTGGGTGTGGTGTGGTAACATACATCTGAAGAGGTGTGAACCTAGTCTCCTAAATTACTATATGATAATGTAAACCAATTAAAAATGAATAAAAATCCAACATATATTATGATATCATTTATATGAACTGTCCAGAATAGGCAAATATAGAGAGACTGAAGGTAGATTAGTGGTTGCTTAGGATTGGGGGTGAGCCTCTGGGATAGGATGATAACTAAAGGGTATGGGGTTTCTTTGAGGTGATGAAAACGTTGTGGTGATGGTTGCACAACTCTGAATATACTAAAAACCACTGAACTACAAACATTATGTAGGTTAATACTTTATATATGAATTACATCTCAACAAAGCGGTTACAAAAAAGAAAATCATCTAACTTACCATTTGGATTCAAGTTAATGTTATCGGGGGCCGGGCACGCTGGCTTGTGCCTGTAAGCTTCAGCTTATGAAGCAGCTGGGGCTAGGGATCGCGGTTCGAGTCCCACCTCACCTGGGGCCTGTAGCAAGACCTAATTCCAAAAAAAACAGCTGGGCATGATGGCACGCACCTGTCATCCCAGCTACCTGGGAAGCTGAGGCTGGGGATTGCTTGAGTCTGTGGTACCCCGGGCAATGAGAGCCTGGGGTTCCACAGGCAAAAATAGCGAGACCTAGTCTCAAAAAAAAAAAAAAGTTAATGTTATTGGGTTCTTGTGCTTTTTTAAAATTTCATGAGATCATGGTGCAAAGGATTTGGATGGGACAGAGCTGGGTCACTGGCTTCAGCACTTTCAATCAGTTTGTCACTGAGAAAATGACTTCTGTAAATCAGCTTCCTAAATTGTTGAGAATAATGTCAGGGATTTAGTAATTTTGTCTGTGAGCAGGACACAGTGCATTGGAAAAAATATTTCAACAAATATGTATTGAGAGGTAGGAATTGAGTAGTGGGTGCTGGGGGGCAGGGGTAAGTTAAAAAAAGATATCTCCCCCTTCTACTTACCTGGTAGGGGAGACACCATGGTCAAAATCTTTTTCCTTCAACCCCAGAAATTTAGGTTGAAGGATGGCACTGAGAGAAGAGTAGGTCATCTCTACAAAGAGATGATCTTTGTAGAGATGATTTAATATAGTTTTAAGATGTAAATATTCCAAATGCCAAACTTATAAAAGCAAGCGGAAAGGTTGAGTGGAAAGGAATGCATTAGACAGTGTCCTAGAGAAGTGAGTGTTGAGACAACTCTCAAGCAGAGGACAGAAATGAGAAAATTCGGCCTGAGAAAGACCAGATGACTTCCCTGGTGATAAGAACCACACAACAAATGCCTGAAAAGCCCATTTACATATCAGCCCTTAGTTTACACCTCCCTTATTCCTGTTTCCTGTGCCAACTGCAAACTCAAAAAATCTTCATTTGGATGGCTACAGACTTCTTAAAACTCTTCCCTACAAGGTAACTCACAGCTTTCTCCATCTTCAGTGAGGTAACTCCACCCCCCAGGTGCTCATGTCAAAAACCTTTTGCACTATTCTTAAATATTTTCATTCCCACATGTGAGGAAATCCTCTTGGCTCTACTTTCAAAATATAGGTCTGAGACCTTGAACTTCTTACTGCTGCCATGCAGGTCTGAGGCACCATTCACTCTTGCTACTTCCATTTGTGCCAGCTACCGCCTCCGTACGGCACCTGGGGCGCTGCATTCCCAATAAATGTAAAATCAAGCTGCTGCTTCCTTCAGAACTCCTATGGCTCAATTTTCACTTAGAACAAGAGCCAGAGTCCTTACACTGGCTGACAATGCTCTTCAGGATTGGTTCCCCAATTCTTCCCCTTTTTTATTTTCTTTGACGAGGCTCCCTTGATTTCCTTTGACCTTCTGACCTTGTCTGGTCGGGGTAGTGGTTTATTGTTTGATTTTTGTATTTGCATATGTAATATTGGGAAGGTAATACATACAACCAGGCAGGTGTTATGGGTCCTTGTAATACAGGTGTCCTATTGTCTTACTGCTTGCTTACTTAAGCATTCATGGCTTGTGCCAGGCCTTGGCAAGTCCCCCACATTGTAGGAGGTAAACGTGGAGCCACCAAAGGGTTCAAGTAGGTCTTACCTACCTGTAGCTAGCTCATGTTGCTTTCAGCGTGGAGAATGGATTTAAAGGGAAACCATAGGAAGCAAAGACTAGAAAAGAAACAAGTTAGGAGGTTTTTAACAGCAATTTAAATGGAAGTCCTCTCAAGTCTTTGGTTTTTAGTGTGAGTGGGAAAGAAGATCCAGATTCCAGAAATACTTTAAAGTAGAATTGGCAGGACCTAGGGTTTGATTAAATATGAGATCACATGGTGGATGAAAGTGCCAATTTTTGAACATGGGGTTTATGTCAAAAGATGAATATTGAAGATGGGGAATAGTGAAAATGTGAATTTCCTTTTAGACACTGATTTGGAAGCAGTCAAAGGAGACCCCCTCCCCACCCCATTCCCCCCTTGTCCAACAAGAAATTGTATTTCAATTCCTTAGGCACACGGGAAAGAAGTCTGGTCTAGAAACTTGAGTCACCCAAGACTTATCTCCACAGCTGTCCTTTTTTGCTAGTGAAAAGCTTTGTTTTTCTGTTTCATGTTGTTACACCGTTTTAAAAAGTATAGCTTTTCGCTTAAGCTCTGCCACTCTAACTTTTTCTGGAACACACAGTAAGGTCATCTTCAATTTACTGTCCCCTCTTGGAGTAACTTTTTAAAGCTCAATTATCTTGAATCCCTAGCCGATTCAAGGAGCAGATGCCTGATGAAGATCTGGTTCTTAAAGCACATGACTTTTCAACGTTTTATACAGGCTTTTCACTGCAACTGGGAATGAACTGAAGAGCTGTGTCAATGTTCTTCAGTTTCAGGAAGACCCTTGAGACTCCACTCTCGCCAGCTTTTCTGGAGCTCTGTCTCCCGCACCCACCTGTCAGGGGGTCTTTTCTTTCTGTGACACATCAAATTCCCTGGACGGGGAGGGCAGGGCCAGGATCTTGGTGCAGGAGACCATCACCACAGGAACCAGTACCAGCTAGTTTGATCTTTAAAGGCAACAAAAGTCTCCCAGCCCTCCCTGGTGACGGGGATTAGCCGGGCATCCGCGTGTTCTCAACGGAGGGGCCAGGAAAGACACGTGAATGCACCGTCCTCTGGCGCGACGCCCAGGCCCAGCGGGTGGGCAGGTCAGCGCCCTCATTGTCTAAGCTCCATAGCAACTCGGGCGAGGCCTGGTGACACGATCTGGCGCAGCCCAGCCCGCGCGCCGCTGGGCGTGCGCGTCCGCTCCCGCGGGGAAACGGGCCCATTCGAAGGCTGGGCCCGCTCGGTCGCCGGGCGCCGGCAGCGGCTGCGGTATGCGGGAGAAGCGGCTCACCGCGGGTAGGTGGGCTGGGAGGGTCAGTGGGTCAGCGGCCGGGCCGCGTGGGCCCACGCTCTCGCCCTTGGGGACCGGGACCGCTGGGCCAAACTAGGCACCCGCCTCTGACTTGACTCTTCCCCCTCCCTTCCCCCAAAGGCTCCACTGCCTTCTCACTGTATTTTTTTTACGAACTTCGCCCTCACCCCGCTCTCATGAACATTGCCTAATTGGCACCATCTTACTTTATCTTGCTTACTTCTCCGTTTTGCAGCTGGAATGATGGAGGCCTCCATCTAGGAAGGCTGACTCCAGGGTCACAGTGAATTAGTGACCAAGCTGGATTCCAGAGGCCTTTCCTTCCCACTTCCACCTTGAATTCCAACTTAAAATTCAATCCATGTGCAGAGAATGAACAGAGGGCCAACATTTTACTGAGTCTGTCTGTGAACAAAGCGAGCCTAGGTGCTGTCTCAAATTATTCCATTTACTTCAAAAGGAAATCAGATTTGAGTGCGATAATGTAATATTTTATCTTGTTTCAGAGCCACCAGCTATTACAGAAGAAGAATTTGTAAGTACAATTTATAAGCCTACTCATTTCCACCCCCCCACCCCGCTTTTTAAAAATAGCACATCATACGCTGTAGAAAAAAACCTGCGTGTTTTCTTTTCTCCTTTGTAAAATGAATATAATAAAAGGTTTGGCTTAGTAACAAGGTTATTGGGTAGAAGATCTTTTTACATTCCTCAACAGGTAGGCTTTTTCAGTGTACCAAGGTGACAGTTTCCCATACTAATTAGGCATCAGGTGTAGAGTTTCTCACCTCAGCAATTGTGTATTGCACACTGTACCCACCACCCAATGTCCAGTCACCATCCACCATCAAGCTATTCTTCCCCTCCTTTTCTTGATTATTGCTATTTTGTTGTTAGATTCTAGTGGCTTGTTTTTATTGTATTGTTTTGACTGCTTTTGTTTTTCTTTATATTACACAATTGAGTGAACTCCTACATATTTGTCTTTCTCCTTATGACTTATTTCACTTAGCATAACCCCTTCAAGGTCCATACCTGTTGTTGAAATGGCAAGATTTAATCATTTTAATGGCCGAATAATATTCCACTGTACATGTAGCGCACAGTCTAAATCCATTCATTTGTCATTGGACACAGGTCGTTTCTCTAGGCTTTTGTAAGTAGTCCTACAATGAACAAGGAGGTGCATACATATTTTCAAATCAGTGTTTTCATGATCTTCAGATTAAGACCTGAACAGGGATCACTGGCTCATGTGATTGTTCCATTTTAAAGTTTTGGAGGAACCTCCATTTTGTTTTCCAGAGTAGCTACACCAATTTACTGTTTCACCAACAGTGCACAAGGCGTCTTTTTTTTCCCATGACCTTACCAACATTTCTTAACTTTTTGATAATAATAAAAAAAACTCATTGTGGTTTTAATTTGCATTTCCCTAATAATAAGTGATATAGAACATCTTTATATGTGTCTGTTGTCTTTTTTTATGTCATATGTGAAAAATCTGTTTAGATCCTCTGTCCATTTTTTGATCAGGTTAATGATTTTTTTTTGTTTTTGAGTTGTCTGAGTTGTTTATATATTATACATCTTTGTCTGATAATAGGACTTGCAAATATCTTCTCTTATTCAGTAGGCTGTCTATATTTTCTTTAGGTACATTCCTTATATAATCATCTTCTTTAGACTTTTTTTTATATCATAAATGGATGTTGAATTTTACCAAGTGCTTTTTCTGTGTCTACTGGAATGACTCAATGGTTTTTATCTTTCACTGTTGATCTGATGAATCATATCAATTGGATTTGTATATGTTGAACCATTCTTGCATTCTTCAAATAAATTCTGCTTGGTCATGTGTGATCTTTTTAATGTATTGTTGAATTCTGTTTGCTAGTAATTTGTGGAGGATTTTTGCATCTATGTTAATCAGAGATAATGGCTTGTAGCTTTCATTTTCACTGCTGCTTCTGATTTTGGGATCAGCATTATTCTGGCCTTATAAAAGGAGTTAGGAAGCATTCCCTCTGTTTTGATTTTTTTGAAGTTTGAGAAGAATGGGTGTTAGATTTTCTTTGAATATTTGGTAGAATTTACCTATGCAGCCTACTAGTCCTGGATTATTAGTTTTCAGAAACATTTTGGTTATCATTTCAATTTTTTTACTTGTGATAGACTTGTTCAGAATTTCTACATGGTTCAAGGAATTTGTTTTCTTTGTTGGAAAGTAGTAGTTGCTTATGCTCATTTGTATTTCTGTGGTGTCCATTATATTTCCTCTTTTCTCATTTTTGTTATTTGAAGCTTTGTTTCTTAATGAAAATGGTCAAAAGTTTTGTCAGTTTTTGTTGATTTCTTCAAAACATTTGTTCTGTGCTTCACTGAGCTTTTGTATGTTTTTGTTTTCTATTTTTTAAATTTTCACACTAGTTTTTATTATTTCCTTTCTTCTACTGATTTTGGGTTTCATTTGATATTCTCTTTCTAGTTCTCCTTTAAGTGTATGATTAGATTGTTTATTTGAGGTTTATCTATTTCTTGATGTGACCCAGACTACCATAAACATCCTCCTTAATACTGCTTTTACTGCATTCCAAGATTCTAACATGTGGTGTTTTTATCCTCCTTTGTCTCCACATACATTTGATTTCTTCATTAAGCCAATAGTAGTTCAGTAGCATATTGCTTAGCCTGCACAATTGTGCTCTTTTCATTTTTCTTGTTGTCAGTTTCTAACTTTCCATTTTTCTTGTTGTTGATTTATAACTTTATACCATGTGATTGGCAAAGATACTTGGTATGATTTATTTTGTGTCCCAATATGTGATCTTTCCTTTAGAATGCTCCATGAGCACTTTAAAAGAATGTATATTCTGCTATATGGGATAAAATGTTTTGTATATATCTGTCATGTAACAGGTATAATTTTAAGAGTGAACCAAGTGATTTTAATGGTGGATGTTATTAACTAATGTCCTTTTACATAAATAATGTAATTTATTTTCTTTAAACTCTTTTAAAATTCCATGAAAGGTATGTTTATCTCTGCAGTTTTATTGTGATGTGGCTATGCAATTCCTGGTTGCAGTAAACATGAATAGACGACATTGATTCATAACAAATGGTCAGTTTACAGTTATATTCCTGTTTAAATGTCCTAAGTGGTATTTTTAGGTTGGATTTTTACAGTTTAGTAGTAATAAGTACTTTTGCCAAGTACATTATAAATATTGTCATTTAGGTGATGACAATATTTAAATGAATGTTAGTTGTAATTCCTATTGTGCTTTTAAGAAATTTGTCCAGTTACACAGATATAGGGAAGGTAGCAGAGCCTAATTCCTTCTAAAGTCTCAGTTTGATTCCAAGAGCCCTAACCATCTCTCTGTATTACTTACTTAATGTCTTTAAGCATTTACTTTTCTTGTTATCTTGTTTGCTTTTGGCTTTTTAGTCACCAAACATAAGTGCCTCCTATATTTGCAGTACAGTGCTAGATGCCAAGGGTAGATCTCAGAAAATTCACAATTTAGCAAAGGCTAAGAGAGATTAGAGGACTAAGACTGTGTCTCCCAGCAGTTTCCACTCTTACTCTTCCTGACCTTTGGTCAAATATGAAGAGACAAGACAGAAGCACAAAGAGCATTTCAGAAACTGCTTTTATCTTATTACCTCTGTATAACTGTAGTAGCAAGTTTCTTTAAGCTCCTTCCTAAATTGTTCTTTGTTCTAGAAAGAGGTAAGGCATTTCTGGAGCTAGCCAATCCCTTCCTATACAATTCCAGCACAAACTCTCTGCAAAACATCTTTCCTGGTTTCTTGATACCACTATCTTCCACTTCTCTCATCGTTTCGAGTTCCTCTTTCTGACTCCTTTTTCCCATCAAAGTGTCGGCCTTCTTCAGGATTCTGTTCTCCAGGCTTTTTCTGGAACCACTCTTCTCCTGTAGCTCCAGCCATCCTTATTTCACAGGACTACCAAATCTGTTCACCTCCATCCCAGACACCACATCTAATGCCAGAATACTATCCATTTCATTTTTATACTTTCATTGTCTGGGTGTTACTACATCAACTTCAGAAGTCTAAACTGAACCTACCTCCTCTTCTCTAGTTGATTTTCCTCCTCTTTTTCTTATTTTGGTTAATAGTGCCACAGGTCATTCAGTCACCCAACCCAGAATTCCCTTTTCTTTCTTCACCTCCCACCAGTAATCACTTACCAAGTACATTTCTTTTTTTTTATTTAATTTTTATTTTTGCATATTTTACAATATATGATTGTATAACTTCTAATCCCCATGGGAATACCCCCCCACACCACATCTCCCCTGGTTTCTTTGCCTCCTTTCTTTTTGCTGTTTGTCCTTGTTTAGTCCTTTAGTCTTTTTTTTTTTTTTCTTTAATCCATTTCCTCGTCCTTGGTGAGGGTGCGATTTCCCCGGACTTGGTAGAACGTGCTGTTTATCATTCCTGTACTGCTTTTGGAGCACCTTTGGTCTTGGTGGGTCTCATCTCCGCAGTCTGTGCCTCGTTTTGTTGCTCCTTCATACCAAGTACATTTCATGGCCAGATCATTTTCTCTCTCCTCTTAGCCACTGTTTTATTTCAGGCCCTCATTCCTGGTCTGGACCTTGGCAGTAGTCCTAACTGATATCACTGCCTCCAATATTCCTTCTGTCAACTCCAGGTTTTCTTTGCCCAATGCTTAAAGTGTAGACTCCTGTGCACCCACTGTGTTAGAATACCTGCTGTTACTTTTTTTCTGTCTACTCTTAGGTTTTTCCTATTCCCATCACTCCTACCTTGTCAGTTGCTATTGACTCGGAAATTATTATCTGATTGTTCAAGATTTTGTTAATCTCATTATTGAATGCTGACTCCATGGTAGTATTTAACCTCAAAAAACCCTATTAGGTGGTTATTAGCATCCACACTTTACAGATGAGGATGTTGAAGTTAACAGAGATTAAGCCATTGATCTGTGGTCACACATCTAATAACTGGCAGAATCCGAATTTCCAAAACCTTCCTTGAATGTTGAGAATTTTTTAAAAAATAACATTTCAACCTTTTTTAGCCTTACCTCTCAGTACTTTTCTATGTGATAAAGACAACGTTCATACTGTTTTGGGTTTATAAAGTGCTTCCACATGCCTCCTGCTGCAGCCAACTGCTGCACTCGCCTCCTTTCTTTGCTGCTGAGTTTTGTCTCACTGCTCTCCACCATCTATTTCACAATCTCGCACATTCTTGCAGGCACAGTTCATCTCCACCGTAAACCTTTCCAACTTAAAATCATCCAGACTGCCTTTGAACTCTTGTGCAGCTTTCCATTTGAGACCAGTTTGTGACCAGATCTTCAAGTTCATATGCTCATCGAGTTATGTTGATTGATGGATTCATATGTCTTGTACATATATTTTCCTCTGTTTTTCAAGAGCATGAATATATTTATTCTCACTATTATTCTTAGAAAAAAGAATGTAGCAGATATTTCTGTTTCCTCTAACTCAATTGTTCCCTCCCCCCCAACACATACTGTAATAGACCCTCTCGGTCACATTCTGACCAATGGAATGTAAGCAGGAGGGTTGCATCCTCCTCCTGGAAAGCTTTTGTTTACAGTGATTAAATAACTGATCCTTAAGTTACACAGTAACTAATCAAGTCACACTTAGAACTGTGTAGGTCTGAATAAAACATAGGAGTGTAATGGGAGCAATTTGTCCTTTTTTTCTACTCTCCTGCTGGCTGGAATGCGGTTGTGATAGTGGGGCTGAAGCAGTTATTTTAGATCATGAGGTCTAAATGGTATTTTGAGGTTGGCAGAGTCACAAAACCAGAGGGACTCCTGACATCTGGGAAATCACAGTGCCAGTCCTGAACAGCTTATGATTACATAAAAGAAACAAACTTCTGTTTTGTTTAAATAGTGTTATATTGGTTTTCCATTATTGGTAGCATAAAAATGAAGTGTTCCTATGTTCACAGGAGCTTTTATCATTTTATATTTCTTAATCAATGGTCTAAAAAGTACAGTGCATCATGGATATCTACAAAATATTTACCTGGAATTTTCACCCTCAAAGGAGAGAATAAACTGAGTTAGAATGATTGGGGGGCAGAGGGGAGGAAGGCAGGAACACATTACCTTGTATGTATTTTAATTTTTATGTGTATGTCTTACAATTTCTTAACAAAATTGTGAACTATTGTAGGTCTACCACTATGTCTCATTGCACCTTAATGTTCCCTATAGTGTGTAGCACATATCTAGAAAATATTACTAGGTGATTAATTTTGGTTGCTGATTATTTTCATATGTAATAACTAATATAATTTGTTTCATTTAATTTTTTTTTGCAAAAATTCATTTGACATGTAGTCTATATTTTTTAAGTACCTCCTGGTACTTTTCTACTTCATTGTTTTTTTAGTTAACTTTGTCTTTGATAATTCTCATAGGAAAAATTTATATAAAAAACAATATATTTTGTGCTCTCATTAATTCTTTTTAAAGTATATTTTCCTTTTCTACCTGATTTATTTAACATAACATTGTTGAGCATTTTCCATATTGCTGCATATATCAGAATCTCTTTAAGGTTGACTAACATTCTTATTAACATGTTTTGTAAATATTTTCTCATAATTTGTTGTCTCTCCACTTTTTCAATAGAAAAGAATCCTTTGGTGCACAGTTTTCATAAAGCTGAATTAATATTTTTCTTGTGTTGCCTGTGCTTTTGATGTCATATCTAGCATTGCCAAATTCAAGGTTTTGAAGACTTATCCTAATGTTTTCTTCTAAATATTTTATGGCTTTAGTTCTTTTGTTTAGGTTTTTGATGATTTTGTATGTAGCATGTGGTAAGGATATAACTTCATTCTTCTATGTAAGGATATCCAATTTTCCTAGCACCATTTGTTAAAAAGAATGTCCTTTCCCCACTGAATGGCCTTGGCACCCTTATGAAAAATCAGTTGACATAAGTGATATAGAAGTATTTCTGAACTCATTAGCCTATTCCAGTGGTGTGTCTTTATGTAGTATAGTTTTGATCACTGTAGTTTTGTGGTGAATCTTGAAATCAGATATGAGTTCTCCAACTTTGCTCTTTTTCAAGATTGTTTTGGCTATTCAAGCTCCCTTCAGATTTTATAGAAATTTTAGATTTTTCTTGTTCTGCAATGAAAATGTCATTGGGATTTTGATGGAAATTCTATTACATCTACATGTTGCTCTTGGTGGTATTGTCATTGTAACAATATTATCTTCCAGTGTATGAAGGTTATATCCTTTTTCATTTATTTGTATCTTCTCTAGTTTTTTTTCCAACGTTTCATAGTTCTAGTGTACAGTCTTTACATACTTGACTAAGTTATTCTTTTTAATGCTATTGTAAGGAAATTTTTTTTCTAAGAGTGCTTTTCATTTTTGATGAACAGTAACATTTAATATTTTTATATTTGAAGTGACTTCATGCAATTACTAACCAAAGCATTTTTAATGGTAATTTCTTGAGTAGTTTCTATTGGTGGGAAATTTGCCAACTGGCAGGTATTGACATTTTGTATACTACTTGCTACAACTATTCAAAACTGCAAGCATTAAAATAAAAATTTAACAGTTCTTCCTTTTCTTAGGATAAACAGACTTAGAAATAAAATGTTTTGTGTCAAATATTTCAGAATAACGAAACCATGTTCAATTTGTGCATACATTTATCCAGTGATCACCTTGTATCTATCCTGAATATTACTACAAGGATCCATTATTTGCCTACAGACAGAACTGTTTTATATAAGTGAGGCAAAGATCTGAGGCCAACATGTCTAGTCTTCACAGCATCTTCCCTATTATTTTTTTCCAAATTACCAGCATCCATATGGCTGTGCACTCTCTTCTTGGACTTCTCAAACAGAATCTCCTCTGGAAGTTTCATGGGGCAGTGGTATACTCTGCAGCTAGTTAATAAGTCCACATCTAAGAACTTGAGCAACTTCTATGCTCCCAGTCCCACAGAGGGAGTAATAGGTGCCCGATGTGACTCATAAAACTTTGTCCCCTGGTGAGGCAGTTGAATCTGAATTATCCCAAACAAGATTGTTCACAGAGATTGCAGTACTGGGAGTACCAACCATCCTTGTCTAAGGTTGATTGCCTTAAGGGCAAGTGATTATATTTCACTTGACCCTGTTGAATTTCATTGTTTGCATACCACTTCAGGTCATTGCATAAATACCTCCTTGTACTGGTGGGAAGCTCTAGACTAGTGACTGATAAATTTATGGAGGTATAAAAAGTTATATGGACTTTAAGAACAGGCAAGAATAATTTATTCTGATAGATATAATTTTGTAAATATGGTCTATCTAGAACCATGATTGATGGTATTCGCAATCTAAAAGTGTGTCAGTTGATTGTTTGGCTTTGATTTAAAGTGTGAATGGCTAAAAAAGAAGTTAAAAATGAGTTATTTTTCTGCTTCTGTTATTAGTTGACTGTAACCACCTTTAATTTGTTTTCCTTAATGGTGTCCCTTTGCTCATGCAGTTCTGTCTAGAGAGCATTATTGCCTCTCATAATTCTATTTCTAGATACAGAATTTAAAGTTATTTGAAATCCACTCCAAATGCCCTTTTTCCCACTTGAGGTTCTTCTGACTGCTCTTACCAGATAACAACCTTTATTCTTTGTGGAGAAAATGGCTTATATTGTAATTTTCTTATGATGTCATGTGTGGCATTCTTTCTTGGATTATGGTTTTTGTCTGACTTATCCTATTTTTCCTTCTTTGTTTATAAGGTTGTCTCTATCTTGTATCTTTAGAATTGTGAAATACTGTAATTTATCTGATTTGAAGGTGCAGAAAAATAATTTTTCAGCAAAAAAATTTGTGTAGCATAATTAGCAAGTCCATTTTGCTTAACCCTCTTTCATGAGGAATTTGAGAAGTTTGGACTAAAATGGAAAAGCTGACTTCACTTTCACAGATGTACACCTGTAACATATGAAAAAACAGGTTCCAAGAGTACATTTAATTCTGAAAAAATGTTTTTTTCTTCCATTGCATCATTTTGCAGAAACTGTTGCAAATTTTGCAGTGGGTTCATGTACTGATGTAATGGAGGAATTGATTGTAACTCATATGTTTTTCCTTGTTTGCACCATTACCAACAACAGTTTATTGGTTATTGAGAAGATATTAAACCCAGATATGGAGACTTCCTTCATTTTAAAATGGCCATGTGACTGGAGTGTGGAAACTGTGGAAAATAACTGAGCTTCTTCTTTGGATCAAGTCCTTAAAGTTTTTTTTTTAATTAAAATATTTTAAGAATAAAGGATTTATCAGATCCACATTGGTTCACAGGATTGTATTGTTACTGACATGAACATATTGAACTAGAAACTACAGTGGGAAACATGTGGTCATTTATTTAGAAAAGTGTAGGCCTTTCTGTGGAAGTGCAACAAAAAGACTGAACGGATAGCATGTGGAAATGAATTTAATTCCATTGTAGAACTTCCCAGATACCACTGATGTTTACTATTGAAGAAAACTAAAAAAACAATTTTATAAAAGAAGTGCTGATTTTTATGTTTTTGGATAATAATTTAGGGTTCTATGTTTTCTAAGTGCAAAGTAAGAATGTGCCTTATTAGTGTGGTTAAATTTGGGGTGGCACTCAAGAGCATGCAAAATAGAGATCCTACTGGAGTAGGATTTGAGGGCTGATACCACCAGAGAACTCTTACTAGTCCGTGTCCACATAAATTTGAAAGTCGAGTAGATGTTTAGAAACATGTAAACATAGTTTATGGCAATTTGATAGTGTGTATATTAATATTGTACTTAATACTAATAAAAATTGGTTTGTATTATGTATTATTTTACCTTTCAGTCATTCATTCTTTAGGAAAGGCAAAACAAAACAAGTACTTCAACACATAATTTGGAAAGCATTGAGTTTGTCTCATAGAAGGGTGGCACATCTGGAAATGAATATATAAATCTGAGATTCTAGAAATTTCTGGCAATAGGGCTGACCAAAGTCTAGGCGATATCTAGGTCTCAAATATGTATTCTGTATTAAGGCTAAAAATCAAGGTGTGCATTTTAGAAAAACTGACAAGGGCATCCTTTACCTGCTTTAACATGACAATTGTGCTAGTAATTAAAAAAATACTTACCCTTCCCAGCTATGGATTTTCAACCATGAACCCAGTAGTTTAAAATTTGGTTATATGTGTTATAACACAATGCCTTCTACTGAGGAAGGCATTTGTTGAATTCAGTTCATTTTTCCTAAGAGTTAACAAAAACTAGGCAACTCACTGAACTCCCCAAAATCAACTTTGAAAGGCAAAATGTGAAAGTGGTTAGCTGTATATAATGTTCTCCAAATGTAAGTTGCCTTGCTCTGCATGATTAAACGTTCACCAAGTAGTTGTTTCTTTTTGTAATTACTAAGGGGCCACTATGAAGATGGCAAGTTTATTTTTAATTTTTTTTCTATATAATCAATAAGTAAAATATTTATTATAATTAAAATGATGGCAATATTATGCAGAAACCATGACTACATTTTAGTCTATAATCAATTTTTTCTTTTCTTTTTTATTATTTTAGTAATTTTGTTGTTTACATATTATGTATATATCTATATATATCTATATATCTATGTATATATAGGTATACCTATACCTATATGTATATGTGTATATATCTGTGTATATATATATTTATACATATATATATTTACATCATTGCATTTCCCAGAGTTCTTCCTCTACCCTATTGCCTGTGAACCTTCATCTCAATCTTCTTGTGCTCCTCCTGAAGGTAGTAGATTTATAAGATACTATTATTGTTTTAATCTGTTGAGGTTGTAGTAAACAAAATAGCTTGTTGTTTTAATCAGTTAAAAAATTTAGTAAGTTCCTTGACATAAATATTACAAGTGATTGCTTATAACTAATCTGATATGGTAATTACTTAAAGAAATTACCTTGAAAATCAATTTTCCAAAGTAGGTGTTAATATACTATAGTTTCTTCCTTATACTGCAACACTTACTTTAACATTTTTTTTTAAATTGGCAAGTATAAGAAGAAAATATTCAGCCATATGGAAATAATAGCATTGTGTCATATTGTCAACTTTCATGTTAGATTTGTGAAATTGAAATATAATTATGAATAACAAAATAAACACATGTACTGTAAAACAGTATGCCATGACATGCTTTGACACAATGGAAACAATTACTAACAAAATAAGGTGTTGTGTTTGGAAAAGAGAATTTGTTCTTGGCAGTGGCTTTCCAATTTTGTCAATTTAAAAAGTCACATTATTGGTGGAAGAGATACTTATGGAAAAAATGCATACAATATTTATGGTTGAAAGATATGTTTTGTCAAAGCTCTTCATGCAAAAATTAAGCAGGTCTCAGATTACTAAAACTCTCATTCTCAGGGGAGACAAGACACTATTTTCTCCACTTAGCTTATCACTTCCACTTGGCAGTATAAGAAATATGCATTCTGAATTTTCTTTTAATCCTAAAAATGATTCTGTCTTGACTGACTTTGCCTTTATTTTTACAAAACATAAATTTTATTATGTTGGTGGGGAAGCTTCATTATGTCATATTTTGTTTTTGTCAATGCTTCATCTAAATGTTGTGCTTTATTTTCATGTGTACTGTATTTTTCCCCTCCTCTTCCCCTTATGTGCACTTTTTTCCAGCTAAGCACAGTAGTACTGTCTTTTAAAAGCGTTCTACATGTATTTTCTTAGTTCTTCCTGTTAAAGTATAGCACAGTGTTCTGTTTATAGAGGATTCACTGTTGACCAACAGAAAAGGATTTGGAAGAAGATTGACAGTATACTCTATTGATAGCAGAGTAAAACAGTAATATTATAAAAATATACCAATATTATTGTTTCTTAACTATTAATATACTCAATAAATTAAGCATGCTTAAACATACTTAAGCATAACATGTGTTTATATTTTTGCAGGAAAATTCTCTGGCCACAGATGATATGCTTGTAGACTACTTTAATGAATTCCTAAGTCTTCCAGTAAGTGTGACATTATGTTCTTTTTGACTATTTATCAAAGGTAAAATATTGTATTAACTGTATTATTATAAATTTATTGAGGACAATTTTAAAATATTACTTAAAATATTTTGGTAAAGTTGATGTCTTTGGATTAGTCATTTGAATTTGGATCATCTGTAATCTCCTTGAAGAAAACGACCTTCTCTAAACGTCAAAAGCATTCTGTGTAAAATCTGATATTATTATGTTTGGTACCGGACGTGAGGGCGATCTGGCTGTGACATCTGTCACCCCATTGATCGCCAAGGTTGATTCGGCTGATCTGGCTGGCTAGGCGGGTGTCCCCTTCCTCCCTCACTGCTCCAGCTCCATGTGCGTCCCTCTGGAAGCTGCGCGCTGGGTCGAAGAGGACGGCCTTCCCCGAATAGAGACAGACCGTTTTTCGGTCGAGGGTATATGAGTAGCTGCGCTCCCCTGCTAGAACCTCCAAACAAGCTCTCAAGGTCTATTATGTTTGGTACCGGACGTGAGGGCGATCTGGCTGTGACATCTGTCACCCCATTGATCGCCAGGGTTGATTCGGCTGATCTGGCTGGCTAGGCGGGTGTCCCCTTCCTCCCTCACTGCTCCAGCTCCATGTGTGTCCCTCTGGAAGCTGTGCGCTGGGTCGAAGAGGACGGCCTTCCCCGAATAGAGACAGACCGTTTTTCGGTCGAGGGTATATGAGTAGCTGCGCTCCCCTGCTAGAACCTCCAAACAAGCTCTCAAGGTCTATTATGTTTGGTACCATTTCAGTCTTGCACAGAGGTGATAAGAATATAAAAATTTTAAGAAACCAAATTTCTTGCTTCTAAGCAATTATTATCATCCTAGACATATTAAAATGGGAGTTTGTGTTTATGGGAACTAACATTTTATTGCAAAATAAAACATAGGTGGATGCCAAATTATAGGTTTTCAGTCTAGGACAGCAATGACTGATAGTGAGTAAGGGTTTAGAGAAAGTGAAATGGGACAGATAAAACCACCTATATTGTTATATTTAAATAAGGTCAATCAGAAATATTAGATAAAAGAAAATTAGATAAGAAAAGCTTTTTACTACTGTTATGAAAACTTTTTCATTAACATATTTGCTTGGTGAGGTGACACTTGCAAACATAATAGACATGTAAAGAGGTGCTCCCAAGATGTATATGGTATTGTAAACTGATGGTAACTCAATAAAGTTTTAGTGAAAAATAGTCTTAAATATTATATCATGTATAGTTTACATGATACAATCTTAGTTTTTAACAGCCACATAATATTTTATTGAATAGATGTATCATAATGTAAACTAATGTACTTTTATATTTTGTTAATAATGTGAAAGCTATTTTCTTTAATTTGTTTGTCATCAAAAATAATGCTTCAAGACACAGAAAGTTAATTAATGGTTGCTAGAGTGGGAAGAATAAAGAGTATTTTCTAAGGGATTCTTTTTGAAGTAATTAAAATGTTTTTAAATTACATAGTACTGATGTTTACACAGCTCTGTGAATATTCTAAAACAAAACAAAATTCCATTGATTATATGCTAAAAGGGTGAAGTATCTCTCTCTAACACTGTTTGAATGAATAAATGGCTATTAGAATGCCACTGTTGAGAAGACAAGCTATGACACACATTGGTGACAATATGGGAAAAAAGGAACATTTGTGCACTGTTGATGGGAATACAAGTTGGTTCATCCACTATGAAAAGCAGTGTGGAGGTCTTATAAAATATATATGTGTGTGTGTGTATATATATATATATTATATTTACAAGGGAAATGTGAAATATAAAATATTCAAATAATTTTAAAGGGAGTGGACCAAAAAATGTGCTATATCTTAAAGCCTAACCACTAAAAATGTTGTTCAAACTAGATGTACTTTGTTGCTTATGTTAGTTTTTGTATATATGGATGTATGTGTCTCTGGCGCATATTTGTTTTTTGACTCCAAACCCCATACTCCCCCCAAGAAAAGTTTGTGCCATCTCCTCCCTTTTGCTCAACTAGATCTCTAGAACAGTTCTAGGGGTTGCTGTCTTTTCCACATTCAGGCCTGAGCAACATTACATGACACCCCAGTGGGTTCTAATTTGGTCCAACTCTTTGACTTTCATAGTCCATTTGTATGTTGTAAAGAACCCAGCAGTATCACAAAATTGTTGGAATTCTGTTTATTCAAACTATGCAGTATTTCATTTTGACTCCGTATTCTGTATAGTCTTTCTCCAAAAAAATACTTTTTTGTGTGTGAAATTGTAAAAGAAAAATCTCTAAATTGGGTCTGATTTCAGTTTCTTAAGTTTTTATTTCATTTTCTCAAGGTATGTGATTATCTTGACTTTTTAATTGCTCCAGAAAATAGATTCCCCCTAACTTTCCCCTGCCAAGCTTTCTTAAAAAAACAAAACAAAACAAAACAAAAAACAAACAAAAAAACCAAAAAACAAAACCAAAAAACTTTAAATTATAGAAATACTATAATAAGAACATAGAAAATTCACGTGAGTTGGGGGGACAAATTCAACTTAAGACCCTGCCATCCAGTCATGATAGACTTTACCATTTTTGTATGCTTTTTTCAGGCTTTAACTGAATTGAAATGAAAAGCATCATTCATAGAGAGAAATCAACTCTGTCTATGCAGTCATGCTTTTCATGTCACCCCAGTGTAGATACCTGAAGTTTGATCCCTATCTGGGTCAATTTTCTTTTCTATCTCTTCAAACGCTTCCACTTTACATTTTTCTCTCTTTCAATTCCTTCTGTTTCTCTCCCCTTCTTGCTCCTTCTTTTGTTGCTACATTTAGAGCTACACATTCTATTTATTAGTTACCTATATTTCATGCCACAAGATGGTAAAAGAGGAAATGTTACAACTTTCATAAAAGAATTTGGGAGTAGAAAAAGGAAAGATCTTTCAAATCAAGATCCTGGTCAGTATGGGTTTACCTATGGATAAGTATGTCAAATGAAAATCTCTTTTTAGATAGTGATGGAGCCATAAACTTATTGTATTATGATTTCAATTAATTGTAATAAAAAGTGACTGCAATCATGTTATTCCTATCCAATGACTTCTCATCTCAAGAAGAATGAAGTACAAAGTCCCATGTTATCTCACTCTTGCATTCATTTGCTCTATATTTCCCACTTTTCTGCCTCTTGCTAGCTCTTTTCTAGTCTAACTAGCCTTCTTTCTGTTTCACACACATAAATATGCCAAGTGTATTCAGGGCCTTTCCACCTGCAATATTCTTTCCTGATTTCAATCACTTCTGCTGAGAAAGCTTTCCCTACCTACCCTACCTAAAGCAATATACCCAACACATTATCTACTCAAACACCTTGGTTTCCAAAATCTTTCACATCAGTGAAATTAGTCTTTAATGTTTGAGTGGGTCTACTATCCATAGCTAGAAGTGGTCAACTCTTAATAACCTGCAGACTGCAGTCCAAATTCCTTAGTATCAAACTGACATTTGTGATTTGACCTCGACCTCACCTTTCTAGCTTTATTTCTAGCATCATATTAGTTGTTACATGCTTCACACTTTCCTGCCTCACCCCACCCACCTCCACTTACCTTGACCGTGTATGTTCTTCCTGTGCTCATCTCCTGCTCTGTTGGTTAGTGTAGGAGTTACTGTGTTTGAACCAGGTATCTCCAAAGTGATCCTAGCTACACTTTTTAATTACTTAGCTCAGTTTCTTAGTCTGTGGCAACAATTACAGGACTATTATGAAATAATGGGATGTATATTGAGTTCCTGATACAGTGATTAGCACTTCTCTTGCCTTTTCTTCACCAGCTAGACCATGTCATCTCCCATTTCTGAAACATGAGGGACAGTCACTCAGATTATAGATCATTGTCAACTTAGAAAACAGTCTTCTCAACTCCACACATCTGTCATTGACTTTGACTTGTAAAAATTCCTTTTCTCAGAGGTTTGGATTTATTGCAAATGAACAAACATTTTTCCAACCTAAGGTCACTCGGCTTGTAAGTGACAGGATCCACCCATGTCCATATGGCTCAAAGCTTGTCTCACTCCAGTATAGGAATGAACTGATAACTTGGACAACAGAGACTGTGTCATATTTATTATGGTCTGAAAAAATCTAAAATAAGCAAAGCTAATGTATTTTTAGGGGGCAGTCTTAGAAGTATAATTAAAGTCAAGAAAAATATTAGTCTGGAGCGTAACAGGCACTTAGTGTTTTTTTTGAGCCCGATCGAACTTTCAGAGAACATTTGAGTGGTGTTCCTTTCTTGGTGCTGTATGTTAAGAGTTGCTCTGCCAAACCAGACTTGGGAAGACTCAACCAGTGAATGTTCTGGAAACCACATTAGATGGGGATGGGTTGAAAGAAGTGTGAGTGTTGCACCTGGCTTGGGAATGCGTAGAAGAGTGGGAATGGAGTAGCTCTTTCCAAATATTTGAAGACCTCGTTGAGGTCTTAAGATAATATAGTCTGTAAAGCCAGCACTTATGAGGAAACTGCTTTTTTCTGATTTAAAGAAGTTTAAGGTTTTTTTTTTTCCTAACAATAGAACTGACTGTGAAAGTGTAAACTCCCCATGATTGGAGGTATTCAGGTACAGGTTAAGAAATCATCTTTTGGGAGTATTTTACAGAGAGTATATGTATTGGTGGAAAATTAATCTTTTCCAATGGAAAAAAAATTTGATTAATTCCTTCTTTGTTTAGTTTATCTCAGGAGTCATATTGTAAATTCTCTGGCACCAAGGATGTGTTTCTTTCTTCAGTGTTTCAAAAAGCATCTTGAGAATGATTCTGTCTTTAGTTCCTCATTTTTCCATGTAAGATCAGTGAAATAAATCTTTTTTTCTTCTGCCCCATCAACTCCACCCACCACCCCTCAAAATACTCAATAATCTAAGTGTAATATAGCATGCTCAATATGAAATGGCCTTTCGGTTATTTAGATTGTTGGGGTTTCTGAGACTTCTTCCATGTCTGTACAGTGACATGCTAAGGTCCCAAACAGAACTATGGCAACATTCGGCCAAGGAGTCGGGCTCTCTGGCTCCTACACCATGTCTTTCCATTACACCATTACACCCTTGGGACATATTCTAAGATCCAGAAATTGATGGTTGGTAGCCTGCCTTCATGTTATTTTCTGATGAAGAGAATCCAGGACAGTTGCCGCTATTATAAATGATTATGGCACTTTCCAAATCCCAGCTTTCATAACTTCATTCCGTTTGTTCTGGTGCCAGGTTCACATTTAGATATTGTTTTCATTTGGTGTCTGGGAGGTTTTTTTGCTGTCAACTCTTTATGGACAAGTGTTTGCTTATTAAGTTTTCTTCTGTACTATAGTGTGAAAACTTTTTTTTTCCTTTTGGTTTTGTTTGGTGTGTTTTATGCTCACTGACTGTTGTGGGATTGAGTAGATGAGCCCACATACAGTTTTAGGTTGGTCCTCTGTGGGTGGCTTAGAATGTTTGTGACATTTATGGTTTGCAGAAGCTGAGGGGGTGGCCTGTTCTATACCCTCCTTGCAAGATAGGTATGTCATGTGTTTGCCAGACATAGCTTAGCTATGTGCCTTTGGAATTTTACCATAACTTCTTCTTCTTCTTCTTTTTTTTTTTTTTTTGGACTGATTCTCCACACTTTTTTAAAATCTGTAAACTATTATAATTTTTTGCAGCTTTATGAAGGAGTTATATGTTAGATTGTTGGGTAGGGGAAGAGAAAGAATATGGATTAGGGAAATGAGTGGGATATTAAGGACTTGGCTCTTCCCTTGACATAATTTAAACATGCAAAGATTTATTTTTAAAGGTGGTGATGGGATGTGAGGTATTACTGTGTAGTTTAGCATTTCTACCTAGGAGAGGGGGTTGATAAGCTTTGTAGCTCTAATATAAAGCACTCAAATTACCTCATGTAATTAATTTTATTAACTAAGGATATTTTCTGTACATTATATGTGACACATTATTCCCTCCATCTTACTGGTGAATATGTCTAATAGTTTATGGGTAAACATCTAAAATGACAATAAAATTTAGATTAAAAGAAGTTGTTATTGGTAACTGACTTGTTATACTCAAGTAGTCAGATGTTTTTCATTCACTGACTAGGATGCATGTTTAAAATATAGCTTTGGAGCTCAATTAGTAGAGACAGAGTTGGAGCCGAGATGAACATGTATTAAATTAACCTAGTCATTAGTTTTTAATTTAAATACTGTTCAGCTAAATAATTTGGCACCCGATAAGTTTCAGTGGTGCTGGGCTGGCAGTTTAAGCACATCACTAATTATTCACAGGTTTTTTTTTTTCCTCCTTTTTTCAAAGAAATGTGGAACCAGCAATTTATTGTGGTAAAAATATTTTCATGTACTTGCTTTTTCTGTGAAAATATTTTTCGCACATGGATGACTGGTACTACAAAGTTAGCTTTCACCACCTTCAGGTCAGTTCGTTTTAGAACATTTGGAAACCGATACCCTTGAAATGGGAAAATTAAGTAAGGGAAAGAGAAGTCTGTAACAGCTTGTGGAGGATTGGATTTGAGGCTCAAACTGAAGATTTTTCCTGTCATATGATTAAAAGCTGAGTCTACTCTAAACCAGCCTACTCAGCTTTCTGGGGCAAAGTCTTCCTACCTTACTCATTCCTGTCTCCCACACCTTACATCGTCAATGTTAACTAACTGTAGGGCATTGCAGATAAGCTTAGAAAAGAAACAAACAATATTTAAAAGAAATTCTTTGCGGGCAGACAACAAGACTTTGGGTAACAAAGACCAGGGTTCTTTCTTCTGGGTATAGAAAATAGATGACCAGTCCTTCCATTTATATGAAGACACGTGAAGTAGAAGACAGAATGTGAACTTTGAGGACTGTCTTAACTAGGGTGCTGTCTTTCCCCATCTACAAACACTTCTAAAGCAGTGCTTCTCATGCACAATAAGCACATAAAGGCTAATTAAGCCCCAATGGGTCCTCTCCCAGAGATCCTGATTAATAGGAAGAAACTTTAGAATTTGCATTTCTAGGTTTCTAGGTGATACTGCTGTTGGTCCAGGGGCCATACACTGAGAGCCACTGCCTTATAAGAGTAGCACACATCTGTACCTCTGAATCATACACAGTGCTATAAACCAGTGTTTCCTCAATTGAAGAAAAACAATTAAAGAAGACATAACAACATAACATGAAAGTTTAGGCATGTAACAGAAAGTTATTGATTAACTAGTTCAGTGCCTTTCTTTCCAGGCATATATGCTGTTACATATAGCCTCAAGTATTAAACTACAACAGTATCAAACTCTTTGCAGTTCATCAAAACACCCTTTTGTTTTCTGCCTCTGTGCCTGATGCACTTGCTGTTTCTTTTGCTGGAGTCCCTTCTTACCCTGATCTACCTGATAAGAATGTCTGTTCATTCTTTATGACCCAACTCTACACATCTTCCTTAATTTCCTGAGGCTCATTGTTGAATCCCTAAGTGCTGTCACTGTACTTTGTACAGTGTTTAGTTACCTCTTTTGAAGTTATTTGCTGTTAAAACTGAATTGCAGAGTTTGTTTGTCATTACTCAAAATGATTTATACATGCTACGCTGAGTGAATGAGGGTGATCTGAAGAGTAAGGATGGTTTTGCCTGTTGTGCTAAACAATATACACTCATATATCAATCTCTGAACATCCGAGAGAGGGTGTGAGATAGAAGATGAAAATATGCCATTTCTTATTTGGTTTTCATCCTTCTAGCTACTTACAGTGTAGTCATCTTATGCTGAAGGTGAGTCTAGGTCTAAACATATGTATTTTTTATAAATATGAGCTTTAAACACAAGCCTGCCACTTTATCTGATCTCAAACTGAATCAGTGACTCAGTACCGGAGAAAACACAGACTATGATAAACTTCTTGAGAATTAGAACAACTTGGTGCTTTATAGGTGTTTTCAAAGATGTGAGAGGGTAATTTTGACTAAACATGATTCACCACTTTGCTGATTGTAAGGGTTCATTTCCCCTTGTATGAGTTTTTATTGTCTGTATTTATGTATCTCTCTTTCTTTGTTAGATGAGATATGTTCATTAGACAATAAAAAAGAACAGAAAATGCAGTCTTCTTTTTCCTGGAAAGATAATAAAGGACCCTTGCTGGCACATTATGGTGGAAGGCACCTTGAAATTATTTCATTAAATGCTCTTTTACAATATCAGAAAAGTGAAGCACTTGGTCCAACATCTTTCTTATAAGCATCTTACTTATCCTTTTCTGTGATCAAGTGTGGCCAAATTTCTTTTGAAATCCAGTAACTGAACTAGGTATAATATCCTGGTGTTTTTACTATGGTCTATGTGGTCCCCTTTAGCCAATGGTATGTTATACTAATTTCAATAATTTCTTGAGATTCTCCATCATAGAGGAAAATGAATGACTGTACAGCACTCATTTCTTCAAAGGCAGAAACAGTATTTAATTGATTTTTGTGTTGTCCTTGCTTATGACAATGCCTTGCACTTAGGCATTGAGAGGTTGTTAATAAATAAAGTAGGACAAGCTTTGACCCCTCTAACTGGGAGAAGTTATTTGCCACTTTCATAATATTACAATCACATTGCTATTAAATATCTTTAGAGAGCTACTCTAACTCTGGCTTTTTATATAGGAAAACAATCATTTACCTTTGGCAAAAGACTCTCATGCTCTCATCCAGTTTACCTTCTCAGAGTGTATATACCCCACCTCATTCCCCACCTAACTCAGAATTCAAGTATTTTTGTGAGTGCATGAGTAGTAGAACCTAAACCACACAGGACTTCATAACTCCAGGGGTATCGGCTTAATACAGTTTTTGGCTGCCCAGACTGCATATCAGAGGTTAGAACAGAATCTGAGTGACCTAGTCCCTAGCATGCACTACAAGCCTGAGGGAAATTATCTGTAACTCCATGGTGTAAAGCAGCAAAATGGTCATGAATGCAGAGAGCTTGCTGCCATAAAGCCACCAAGAGATCTTGTAACTTTTCTCAGCTGCAAAGTTTTGTTTTGTGAGTTGAAAATAAAAGTTATTGCCAACTACCTGCTTGCAAACCAATCCTGGCCTTTTTTGTATGATGGGGACAGAAACCTGTCCTGAGAGTTCATAACTATTCACTGAAGCCTGGTTCTGACAGTAGGAGCTCTGAGGTACAACCAGGTTTCCCAGAGCACGGGCATGCTCTGTTGTGGGATGTGATAGTTAGCCTTTTGAGCCAGTAAGCAAGACTGTAGGCTATTACCAGGAAAATCTTCTAAAACACAAACTGAACTGTGTTACTCCACCACTTAACATTTTTCCATGTCACCCTATTTCCTGGAGGGTCAAAGTAAGTCTGTGCTTTCATGATCTGGTCCTATTTACCTCATCACCTTCAGTGTTTCCTCTCTGTTCCTTAAACTATATCAAATATTCTAGTTCTTTTCCAACTACATTGAGCTTCTTTTAAGACCCACATATACCATTATGCATCATGCTCTTGTTGTACCTTTACTGGTAAAACCAGAATACAGACTTGGGGTCAAAATATTTTGGATTTGAATCCCAGATCCACTACCTTCATGGGGTTATTGCTTAGCATCAAGATGGTTAGAATATAATAGCTTTATCACATGTGAGGCACTAGAGTGTAGTAGGAAGGTACTATTTGTAGGAGCAGATGGACTTATTTAGTCCCGATCTAGCACTTTACAGCTCCAAATCCATGGGCTATCACTTAAGCATCCTCAGCATGTGTTTCCTGGAAGAGTCATCTCTGGAATGTGGAAAAACTCCACATTTAAGTTTAAAGTGCTCATCACATGCCTAACATGTGAACAGTAGATGTTCAGTAAACTGTGGTTCTTTTCACTCATGTTATTTCTACCAATTGCACCATAACTATTTCCTACTAAGTAGGAATGGCTACTGAGGGACTCAGTGTCATGGTTCCTCTAAATTTTCTTACTTGAGCATATTTTACTTGATTAACAGGAACTATTTGTCTGTAGAACTAATTGACATTCTTTGCTTTGGGCTACCACAACTTTATGTTTCTCTGGTTACCAAGTATTAGGTGGGAGGCAGAAAAAAGAAAGGAAAACAATAAATGGAGGTCAAGCTTGGTTTCGCATTCCAGGAGTACTCACGTATCGAGGAAATCTTTTCAAGGTGGCCTTTCTCATTGTACTGCTCCATTTTCTCTACCACAGGTAGTACTTGATGTCCATTCTCAATCAAGTTTAATTTAGCCCTTTTCCCCAACCAGATAAACCTGGCCTCTGATGTCAGCAGACTTAACTGGTTAGTCTATTCATAATATAATTCAGCTATAAAGTTTAACATTTAGACAAGATGTGCCCCTTTGAAGTCTGTGCTTGAAAGGTAGGTAGAGCATGCATACAATTACATATAATTATTGAAGAAAACTTATATGATTTTCTAACTATTGTTGCTTATTCATAGAACTATGCTTGTAATTTGGAAGGGAAACTTTAACTCTGAGACATTTGGGCTATGGGTTGACAATTCTATTGTCTGTACACTTGTCTGTGCACTAAACTATAGAGATGTGGTGTTACCTGGCATTAAAACACATCTGACATTAAAACAAACACACACACAAACAGAGGTAATATGCACACATGTATACATTGTATTTTTTAATTCCAATTTTATTACATCTTGTTGTTTATGAAATCTTAGTTACAGTACAAGCAATCTTTTAGTAAAACTTGAAAGAATTAATGCTGACTCCAGGACACTGATTTAAGGGAAGAGTTTAATGTCTTCTACATCACTAAACTATATACAAATTAATCTACATGTGTAGGCAGAGAGTAAACTACAACAGATTAATGTTCTGAAAGGTGACCTGATTCTAAATTGAAGGCAAAATGAGAAATGATACAACCAATTTGCCATTTACTTGTTAAGGAGCTGGAGGTTCCTAACATGTTCAGTGATTTACCCAGTGTCACAGAGCTACTTATTGGCAAGCTGGTATTCCAGCTCAAGATTTCTGGCTGTTGTGTATTAATGGACTGACTTTACATAAAAGTTGGCAGCATTTAGTAATTACTGAGAAAAGCTCAGAAATGTTATTGTCTTTCACTTTTTTTCAGTCACACTGCGAGGAATGGTGTTGAAATTGTCTTAAATGAAGAACACATTGTACTTAATTTTCTCCTTTTAGGCAACGGAGACTTTAGCTTTCATGATTTCTGGGGATGAAAGAGATAGCAAGAATGTTATTTCTTCTTCCTTTACTCACTCTTCCCTAGTAATCCACCCCCCCTTTCAAGAGAATAAGATTGCTTCATAGAGACCAGGTGTGTCTTTCTAGTTCCAAAGAAGCATGGAAGTAAGTCGTTTATACAAAGGCATTTCAGCCATAACTTTGCCTGACACCTCATGACATAGGTACTGTGGGGAGGAGAGATTCAGTGGGTTCTCTTACCTATAGTCAAGAGATTTTCAGGCCCCTAAAATGGAAGAGACACTGATTAAGAGTACTAAATATTGCATCTATGCTTATTGTCAAGTATCAAGTCTTCTTGGAAATAGTGAGTTGTTTTTTTTTTTTTTTTTAAGTTTGAGGCATAGCTCCTACAATTTATTTTGCAGACCTTTTCAGAGGCAATTAGATTTAATGCAGATTATGGAGTTTTTGAAGTAGTTAACAATGCTCCACAACTTCTGGAAAAGCAACTGAAAAAAATTCTACAAAACCAACAACCTCGAAATCCCATTTATGATGTTGTAAGGAAAGGAAAAAGTGATATTAAAGTTCTCCAAATGAAAGTACCCTATGAAGATGAGACCATCAATGTCAACTACAACATTATGGTAAGAAAGTATATTTGAGTTTTTATTTTCATAGATAGATAAAATATTAGGTAAAATTAATCTGAGTTTCTCTTTCTTAGGTGTTACTATATTTATTAAGTTTTATTGTTTTTATACATAGTGTTTGTTATTGGCTATATTATCTTCTCCATAGCAAATGGCAAATTTACTAGCAATTTCACTGTGTGATGATTAGTGTGAGATGGTTCATGTAATTCATTGTGAATATTTAGAATATCAGATTAATTTGGGATGGTATAAATAGGTGTATCCTCTACTTGATATTTTAATGCATTTTAGAAGATGTGTGTATACTGTGAATTTATTTCATTTGGGTTCTATCCTGTGAAGCAATTGAGAATTGCCATTTCTGACCCTCAAGTTATCTTGTGGGTCTCTAACTTCCTGGTCTTAAATCCCCCTCTTAGCTTCTGGATGTTATCTCTTTATTCTAGGCCATGAAACAAGTTTTGATTTTATTCTTTTTTAAAAAAATTTTCTTCTCACCTAAGTTTTTGGTCAATTAGTTGCAAGAATATTCAAAAGAAGATACATTATAGGTGAGCTGTTTCTTAGGTAAAAGAATAGGCAAATTGATTTGTTTGAAATGGCTAGTCCTACAATCTTGCAGAATTCCTCACGGGTTTATCTTGATCTTTACATGTAGCTTAGTGTCTTTCTGAATACTGTGGCTATGTTCTAATTCAGGAGTCCCATCTGGTTGCAGAATATTTGGAGTCTTGCTACACAAGATTCAAATGTCCTCTAGATCTTATCCATAATAAATGGACTAATCACCAGCATGCTACCTAAGGTGCAACCTGTGTCAAAGTTACTTCTGTTCTATCTGCCCACAAGGTAGTCTTTGGTGAAGGCAAGTGGGTCTTTTGGACTGAACAGGAAAAAAATATTGTGGGGTCAGTTTTCCAGTCCTGGGAGCCTAATGACTTCATGCTTCGCACAGCGGTGTTAACTTAGGGTGCTCTCAACTACAGCAGGTTGTCAGTGTTGGTAGTGCTACTATGTGAGCCTTCGGTTTTCTCCCTGGAGTTAGTCATGTTCTGTGTTGATGCCTATATTAATATCACAGTAAAACTGATGTTTGAGCAAGACCATAAGTGGAAGCCACAGAAAGGCCGGCACATTTCCCTCCCTAAGATGTGTAGTGCTTTATTTATTAGCATTTTTTAAAATATCTGAGATGCTGAAATTCTTGGAAAAATGAATATAAGAAAAAATAGAACCAGTAAATCCTTTGATTTTATTTAAAAGGCAGTATCTGGTCCCTGTTACTTTTCTAACCTTCTCCATTCTGGGCCTCAGATCTCATCCTGTGATCTTCAGTTACACTAACCTTATCATTATTTTCCCTCCTGCACTCCCTTCCATCTCTCTTCTTTAGCCTCAGGTCAAATCTTGCTTCAGATCAAAGAATGAATTACATGTTCTGTGGGAGATCCTGGCTGGTTTTGGTGTCTAGTTGGCCTCTCACATGAGTCTGAACTTTACTTCACGACACTGCTATTATTGCTGAGTTATTTGCAGACTCCTCTTTTGAGTCACGGTATTGCCAGGATGATGCCTGAGAATGTTAAGTATTTAATAGCAAAGTTTTCTAAGGTGAGAAGGACAAGAGAGCTGAACTGACTATAATGGTTCTGTCAGTTTTTCCAGTTAACTCTTCTTCTGATTTCTGGTTTCTTTTGTGATTATTTTTAACCCATCTTAAAATTCTGAAATGCTGAAACTGACTGACATTTTTCCTTGTTATTCCTTATTTAGTAAGTCACCTGTTTTTCTTAATTTTAGTTTGTTCATCTCTACAGTGGAGTTAATAGTTGATGCAGATTTGTTAAGAAAATTAAAGAAGTATTAGAAAATAAGAAGTGGCTTCAAATTTGTCACTCAGGGTTAATGGCCATTATTGCTCTAGTGGTCAGACTTTAATTGTCCTAAGTTGTGACTTTCTTTGACATTCCTTTTCTTTTTCTCTTATCCTATTATAGTGTCTGAGCAGAGATCAAGGTATTAAGTGGATCAAAAAAGAAAGACTCCCAGCATTTCTGGAAAGTGATTGCTACTTTGAATACAGGTATTAAAGAGTCCTATTAATATAATGTTTTTAAATGGCTTTTTTAACCTAAAATACTTATTCTGTATTTCTTAATAAAATACTTAAAAAGATTTTGATATATCTGATTTAGGATCACACATGCTATGAGTGAGAGAGCATTGGTAAAAATTACTTAACTGTTCTAAAGAGATTTCACTGAAACAATACCTAACAAATTACTTCAGTTGTGCTTCTTTGATTATTGTAATTATAAATTGTATACTTGTAATAATGATATTTATATGCAGGGTGTTAAAAAATGAATATATGTGTCATTGAAAAAAAAAAAGGAATATCAATGGTGTGAAGCCAGTTTTTTCTTTTATGTTCCCTGGAAAGTGTAAGTACCTAAACATTCTGATATTTTACTAAACGTGTTGACCTTTGCTTAGAATAAGCACTTTAGAGATGAACATAAAATAAATAAAAATAATGCAGTTATTAATTGGTAGTACCATGAATAAAGCATGAATTTTAGCAGACCCTAAGAAAAATAGTATGCAATGGAAGGCTGTATGGAGGACCCTCACGCTGCTAAAAATGGAACTACCATTTGACCCAGCAATCTCACTTCTGGGAATATACCCAACGGATACAAAAGCACTCATTCAAAAGGACCCCTGCACTCCTTTGTTTAATGCAGCAGCGCTTAGCTAGGATATGGAAACAACCCAAAAGAGGTGAATGTATCAAAAATCTGTGGTATATTTACACAATGGAATATTATTCAGCAATTGAAAAAAAAATACACCATTCACAGCAACATGAGTGGAACTGGGAGGGATTATGCTAGTTTAAATTAGTCAGAAGGAAAAAGAAAAATATCAGGTGGTCTCACTTATACGTGTAATTTAGATAAATCAAACAAAAGGACAAGTAATAGTACAAACTAGCATGTTGACTATAAAAATGAGACATCCAGCAAAGGAGAGAGAAGAGGAGGATGTGAAATGGGGAGGGAAGAATATGAGGGAAAATGGTGATAAGTCACAGGTGATATGGTGGCAGGAGAAATACAGGGACTACAGCAATGTAAAATTAATTAATTAAAAATAAAAGGAAAAAGGGAAAAATGTATGCAGCATGAGGAAGGGAGATTCTTGGGGTTATTTCTTTTTTCTGAGTTCTACCATGTTTGAAACTTATTTGAAGTTTGTATTATTTCTAAAAATGCAGGTTAGCTAAACTGATCTCCCAGGTCAGATGGAGCCAGTCAGGCATGACAGTCACAGTAGGTACAGATACTGTTCCCTGGGTCCTGAGAAAACCACCCACTCCACCACCTCCTGTTGCTGAAGAAGACAACGCTGTCATTATGAAAAAGTTCTACATTTCTCTTGGTGAGGTAAAAGTATGAGTGTTTCTTTGTGATGTGGCACTTCAGTAAAACTGATTGGAAAGGCATGGATTTCATTTGTACCACTTCAACAGAGAAAATGATTTCAAATACTTTTAGAGTTAGCGAAAATTCTTGTGTATTCATGCTGACACATTTGCTCTGCACTCTTTCACCTGCAATGTATTTAGAATTATTATCATCATGTGCATGAAGGAACAAATGCAAGCTTGAAGAACATGAGTACCTAGGAAACAAGGGTAGCTTGAATTATAACCATAGTTTTTAATTGTTCATTCCAAAATGTTTGGATTCTATCATTTTTGTAGCAAACAATGATAAAGTGGGTCTACTTCCTATTTTTTTTAAAATTATTTATATATACATTTCACATCTTTGTAATCCCTGGGGTTCACCCCCCACCCTCCCTGACCATTTCCATCCTCGCCTGCCCCCCCTCCCACCCCGAGTTATGTATTTCAGTTTGGTTGTTAGCTGTTTTGAATTTTCCTCATGGGTTTTTGTTTATTTTTCATATACTTCCTATTGCTAAGATTATCCCTCAGTCAAGTGCATTCCTGTTTATCCAAGTTTGGGAAAGTGTTGGGTTCTATGAATGTGTTTGAAGAGATCTAACCTAGAATCAGATTTATTTTGGAAAGCCATAGGTAGTGAAAACTTTTCATTTTGACCTTTTCTAAATATCACACCTTCTCTCTGGTAATACACTTCCAATAGTAAACTCAAAATCAGGAATGACAAATATGTGGCCCATGTGTTGCTGTTCTCCTTGTTTCCATTCATAACAGACATTGCTAATCAATTGTGGCAATTTTCCCTCTGAGCTGGAACTTGGTTCCAAATTCTTTTCAACACAGCACTCTAGGAAGGTACTTGAATTGATAAAAGATGTCATACAAGTGGAAAGCTATTTGCCATCTTCATTGGAATGGGTAGACTTATGCTATCTTACTTGAGCATTTGTTTTTATGTGTAGCTCACGCTTAATTTTGTAATCTGGCACTTCTATGAATGATATTTGACAAAATTGTTTTAAATTATTCCAGTCCCATTATTTCTTTAAATAATGCTTTGGGTGAACCAGAGGCACAGTTTTCTTCTCTTTTATCCTTACTTTAAAACATTTCCCCCTGATATATTTTAGGAATGTCAGGAATATCATGAAAATATGTACTGATAGTAGAAGTCAGTAAACATGCAAATGGAAGAATATTGGGGGGGGTTGTTTGTTAATTTTTTAAATTTTTATTTATTTTTAGTCTTTAAATCACAACCTTGTAATGGTTTTTAGGATACCTCCCCCTTCATTCACTTAAACCCCTTTCTTTGTTGTTTGCTACTCTGTGTTAAGTCCATTTGTCTCTTTCTTTCCTGTGGCAACAACCTTTCATTGGGTGAGGGACCAGGTGAACCATGCTGATACTTGTTCAGTGTTAACCTTGCATTGGGCAGCCAGTCCTTATTTATTTGTGATCTGTCCATGTTTTCTCTTTCTCTGTCCATGTTCATGTTTTCTCCAGGCTGTCTTCTCCAATCCCTTCTCTGTGTTGTTTTGCTACTTTACCTCATGGTTCTGGCATCTGGTTTAGGGGGCTCCACCCCCAGCCAGTGTTGGTGAAGAAGTTTCTCTGTGGATACAGGCATCTGTGAATGGTCATTGTAGATCATCTCCTTTGCCTCAGTTGACAGCTGATGTCCCCACTGTTTGGCCTTCCTCTCCTCTCCTGTGGTGTGGGGAGGGGTACCTTGCTCTCCTAGAAGGCATCTCAGAAATGAGGTCTTGGCTCTTCCAGACCCAGTGAATGATTAGGTGTGCTTCATGACATCATGTTCCCATAGTTGTTTCTCCAGTCTTGCATGCACTGGTTCTCTCGATGTTCCATCTCCTGTGTCCAGCTCAGACTTGTGGGCTGGATTTTTACCTGGTCCCTCACCTGTTCTATGATGGGGTTTGTATTATATATGTTCTTCCTCCTTCTAAGGATTAGCTGGAGTGAGAGTGAAATGGAACAGACATTCCCCTTGCCCCACCTTCCGCCTGTGTGCTGGTACCTCCATGGGGGCAGGGCCTGAATGGGGGCAGAGCCTGGAGGGGTCAGGGCCTGGATGGGGGCAGGGTCTGGGTGGCTGGGCAGGCACAATCCCAAGCCCCCTTGCAGTCCCAAGCCCCCTTGGGGTAGGGGCTTGGCTGAACCATGCCTCAGCTGATTCGGGCTGCAGATGACTGCCCTGTGCAACCATTCACTGGTGGATGGGGCTAAAACCACACCAAGCTCCCACCCCCCCCAGGTTCTCCAGGGGGCCTACCCAGAGTTCCTCGCTGCCTTGGCTCTCCACTGGCAAAGGAGCTCTGATGGCCCAGGTCCCTGGGCATGCAGGCAGCCCTTTGCAAATGGAAGAGTAAATCTAAGCAAATAAGTTCTCATGCCTCACATGTAAATTTAATGAAATATTAGCATAAAATCCAAGCTAATACTTTTACTATTTTTTGTGATGAAAAAACTAGTTTTCATCCACTTGATTAATACCTTCTAAATTAACTTTTAAAGAGTTTTTGAACTGGGAAGATTCAATGCTTCAGTCATTAAGTCATTTAGACTGTGATTGCATTTAGAGGTCAATCTTTATGATGATGGGTAACAGTTCTTTGAATCTTAGGATGCTGTCTGGAACACTCAATATGTATATGTTGAATGAACATATAGTTATTATAAATGACTTGATTTTGAAAGGAGTAAAAGAGGGAGCAAAAGGAAATGAAAGTCTTTCAAAGATCTTATCCACCCAGGAACCTCACCTCTAGGAAGTGCAATACCTATAAACATGATACTTCTCATTTTCTCCCTCTTGCTTTTGGTCTTATTGTGTGACCTGACTTGCCATGCTAATTCTGCAAGGAATATCAGGTAACAATATCTATTCCATTTGAGCCCTGCTTCTTCTGTGAATGTACCTCAGGCTAAGGACCAGTCCGTTGAGTCAGTTGGCAAAAAGGGAAAATGAGAATTAAGAGTAATAACTGGACATTACCTTTCCTGCTTCTCTTAAACAACTTGCATTCTATTAAAAAATAAATAGGTGAGACATTATTTGAGAGAGGCAGGCAGATGAATTTTCCTAGGAAAGTGGACATAGAAATTTCTAAAGACTAATGTTCTAGAAGCTGAGGTTTGAATTGGGAATGGAGTCTCCTGATGCAAATGTACACACAATAAAGGGAAATTTGAAGACAATATTCAGTGATAGTCTTCAGGAAGTAAAGTGAAAGCTGAATCTAAGACAAAGGGGTAGTTTTGTTTTTTGTTTTTGTTTTTGTTTTTTTGAGACTAGGTCTCACTATTTTTGCCCATGAAACTGCAGGCTCACGTTGCCTGGGGTACCACGAACTCAAGCAATCACCAGACTCAGCTTCCTAGGTAGCTGTGATTACAGGTGCACGCCACCATGCCCAGCTATTTTTTTGGGGGGGAGTAGATCTCACTGTGTTGCCCCGAGCAGAACTCGAACCGCGATCCCTAGCCCCAGCCATTTCATAGGCTGAAGTTGACAGGAATGAGCCACTGTGCCCGGCTAAAGGGGTAGTTTTTCTTAGAGTTTCCTTCCAGTGCTGCTGAGAATAAGTCTTTGTCATTAGGAAGAAATTGTTAAAAGCACTGTGGCAGGTAAGACAGGATTAGGGCCATGAAATAATTAAAAATGTTGTAAGTATGACGAATTGACAAAACAAAGACTTTTGAGCCATGATAACTGCCAAGTTAGTGTTAGATGGCATGAATTGGTAGTGTATCCAGGAAGTAGGATTTCATGCCTCCAGTGAAAAAAAGATTTCCCCCCCTTTGGTCATCTAATGTGAAAATTATCTGAATTGAAATTTTTCTCTCTATTATTCTCTTACCAAATGAATTTTCCTGTGTACCACATTCTTTTCTTTCACAGCATCATTTTTCCTTTCACATATTGTGCTAAACAAATTGAATAGTGTCATAATGATTTGTCCAGGTTTGTGGTTGGGAAGAATACTCATTTTATGTTAAAAAAAATCTGTTCCTTTCTTTCTAGGCTTCCTATACACAAACAAAAGATTGGTTTGCATTAGCAAAACAAAGTGAACAAACATCATCAACTTTTTCATTACCTACTTGTGTATTCCATGACAAAAGTGACTCACCAGTTTTGTCATCTGTTTCTGGTAAGCAAAAAAGGACAAAATGACTTCAGAACTTCTCTTGAAGTCTTTCATTAGTGATGTCTTAGTGATGTCTTAAACTTAAACAGTGATATCTTTCATTAGTGATGTCTTAAACTTAGAATATTAGCTCTTAGTGATTGGGGGAAAAATGATCTGCCTATCCCAACTCTACTTTCGACTATTTTTCTAGTAGGAAGGCAACTTGGTATAGGAAAAAGTTGATGGGTTTAGAATTCAACTCTTATTATATCTTACTCCACTTCCAGAAGACTTGTTTTTCTATCTATAAGATTAGGATAATAACACATATTGAATGTATAGAAAGTGCCTAACCTGCTGTTTGGTAGGTTCCTAATAGGTATCACTTTCTACAATATGAGAGTCAGAACATTGATAAAAGTCACTTAAAATGTTCCGAAGGGATTTATAGCAACAGTATGTAATAATTGTACTTCTTTGATCATTATTTAAAAAAACTTACTGTGATGAATATGTGTCTTCTCTTTATTTCCTATCATTATTTACAAATACTTATTATTAAACCTTTGATATAAAGTGGGTGCAGACTTTCTCTTGAAAGTAATTAGTCATTCTTGGGACTTGAGTTTCCTTCTATCTTTAAGTTCCCCATATTTCTCACCTTGAAAAGCAGATACATTTCTACCTTGAGGAATGTTAGTGGATGATACAAACTTTCCATAGAAAAATAGAGGAACTATTCTGAACTAGGAGTCATTAACATATGAAATGTTAAAAAAAAACAAAATCTGTTTGTGACTCTGGAGTGGAACTCAGCAATTCACTGAAGTTTTGATATAATTTACTTGAAAAGTTTAACAAGTCTTGGGGGACTGTACCACTGTATTCTCTAGTATTGCACCTAAATCTAGTATCTAGGGAGAAAATAATCTCCCTGAGTGAACATAACCGAATTTATAGGTTTCTTGCTCTCACGCCCAAAAAGTAAAATAGAAAATTGGAGACAAAGATTGGAGTAAAGATAGTGTAGTAATCAGGAAGAGAGAGTAGCAAGGAAGGTAGTGAATGGAAATAACAGCATTACTCTTTGCTACTAATTCTATCTATTGAGTAGACAGAATACACAGTATCCTTTCACAGGTTTACAAAAATCTGATGTCAGTGTTGGGAAAATATGGTATATTTATTTTTAATAAAAATTATCTTGAATGTCATGAAGCTTTTCCATTTCATTGATATTTGAAAATCTAATACTGAGAAAATGGTCACTGAGGGTGAGACCCAGATTAAGTATTTTCTTAATCGACAGTATTTCAAGGCATTAATTTTTCACATGAAATAAAATATTCAATATTTCACTGATATTTGAAAGCGGAAATAAGAGCTATAGACTATACATTTAGAAAAGGTATAAAAACAGTTCAGATGTTGTACTTCATAAGTACCTATGTTATTTTGTGACTTTAATGGTAGATCATAGGATAATAATTGAATATTTCTGATAAAATAGTGAAGTTTATAAAACAGCTAGTTATAATTCCAGTTCTACTCATATGTGATCTTATCATCCATGGTAGTTAATTTAACTTTGTTACAACTTGAAATATGAAAGTATTTCATGTAATGTATATGTTCTAATTCTTTAATAGCTATGCTTTTATATATGTCAACATTTTATATCAACCTGAAATATTGTAACTTAAAATATATAATATCTTTTTGAAGAAACTTTGTATTAGGGATGTCACATACTGTATTTCATTTCTCTAGTTTTTCTGCCATAATTATCCCCTTCCATATCCAGAGAAGACATGGCTCTTACCTATTGGCACTTTTTTTCTGTACTGGTTCCAAACATGACTTTAGACTCCTCCTTCAATCACTGATCTCTGTGGTTACTATCTGTGATTAAACTCTTTGCCATTCTGACTTTAGCTTCTTTTTAATTAGAAAACACTTTTGTGTTCATCATCTGATCTAATAACCTTTTATGACTTACTGTACAGAGAGTGCTATCTTTGATGATGGAGTTCACCCCAGGACAAATAAGGGCCCATCTAAAACTGCCCAATTAATTTCTGAATTTGAAGAGGAAGAAGATGGGTCAACATCTCTACAAGATACTCCTTCTCAAGCTCTCCTAAGAATATACCTTGAAAGCCAACAGAATGTTGAGGGAAGTTCAATATTGCATTTCTCAAATTGTGAAGAATTTTTAATATCTTATGTAGACTTTATTTTGAAAACAGCAATTGGTCACCTTCTTGGAGAGCCATGTAAAGAAAATTCAGATTATATAAATTTTAACAATGTTGTGGAAGTGGTGTTTGAAGAGCGTTTTGAACCCATCCCTTACAAGGATCGTTCGGTTGTTGAAGCAGTGGAAAAGGAAGAAAAGTCACATGAGATGTTAGAGCAAACAAGTTCAAAGAGTGAGAACATTGGATCAGAAATCAGGGCCCACTGGTGTGTTTCTCATAAAACTTATGACATTGGTACTAGGAAAGAGTTTGAGAGATTTAAGAAATTTATAAAAGGTACATTAGGAGAGAGATATTGGTGGCTATGGATGGATATTGAGCGATTAAAAGTTCTTAAGGACCCTGGAAGACATCAAAGGTATTTCTGTTATTTATTTTTCAATAATTAAAAAAAATGATAGGGTATTCATTTGGCTGTTAGTATAGACAGAAAACCTGAAATAAATATAAAAATATATTTATATTCTTAGATGAATAAATAAAACTTACTTTATTATCATAGTATTGATCTTACTAGTTCGGAGATTTCATAGCATTCAGGTACTAATATTAGCAGTGATTTGAGTTTGTACATTGTTTCTCTTGTACATTCTAAGACACTTATTTTCAAATTAAATCATTCCATTTATTTCTATAACATGTCAAGTTATCTCATATGAAAGATACTTTTTGCCAGCATAAGGACTTGCTGTTCCTAGCAGGCTGCTCAGTTAACAAATTCCATGTCTGAATGTGATAGCTGTTAGATATATTAGATATCCTCTAGTGAGCCTGTTGCAGTCTGAGGGGGTATAGGGTTTTGTTTGCCATCCCATATGTTCTGGATTATTATGTCTTTAGAGCCTTCAAAAGACCCTGCATAAGGGGAGTCCTCACTTGTGTTCTCCTGATCTCTGAACAAGAACAAATATAGTAATTGCAGTACTCTCAAAATATAAACAGTGATGTAAACTGACATTGCCTCAATTTAAAAAACTATTTTAAGTTTGACTAAGTATATATGTATGACTGGGTTATTTCCAATATTTTAATGGCCTTCAGATCATATTGCTCATTGTTATACAAAATCAGAAGTGCAGGGGTTGCCAAAGGATTGATTATGAAGCATGACATGATGACTGTGGGGTGGAAGACCACTACCACATCTTGACAAGTTAGGAAAGCTATATACAAGCAGCCCAGATGGGGCCTTCAGGATCAGTACTGTGAATTCCTTTTGCTGCTATAACAAATTGCCACGAGCATAGAGACTTAAAGCAACATATACTTATTTTCTTATAATTAAACTGTTGGAAGTCTAAAATGGGTATGCATTGCTACCTTCCTTCTGGAGGCTGTAAGGGAAAGAATTAGTTTCATTCCCCTTTTCAGCTTCAGGGGTCACCTATTTTCCTTGTTTTGTTACCCTTTCCTCTTTCTTGAAAGCCAGCTACACATCTCTCCTCTCTGATCTTATATCTTCTATCCTCACATCTTTTCTCCATGACTCTGATCCTTTTGCTTCCCTGTCAGAAGGGCACTTGTGATAATCCAGGATAATCCTCTCAAAATCTTAATCACATCTCCAGAATCCTTTGACCATGTAAGCCAGGTTCATAAATTCTGGGAATTAGGGTATAGAGATTTTTATAAAGTCATTATTCAGCCAATGAAAATTATCCTTGCCATTCCTATAATTGTGAGAAATATCTCCTTGTTGCTATCTCTGTATGGTTCATTACTTATCTGAAGCACTTTAGAAGTTTGCGTAGTGGAGTATTGTACACATGTGTGCATCTGCTCCATTTCAGACATCTTGAGAAAATGAAAAAATGCTATCTAGTGAGCGGTGGAGACTGCTACCTTTCTACAGAAATTTTATCAAAATTTAAACTGCTGGATGGATCTCAGTGGAATGAAGAACATTTAAAAAATATTCAGTCTGAGGTTGTGAAACCGTTACTTTTGTATTGGTAAGAAAAATGAAAGTTATTTACTTTTACTTTCCTTAGGCTACTTAAAAGTTATGCTTTTCTGTTTTACTGTTGTATACTTAAACTTAAAATGACAAGTTATATTTTTGGCTTTCCTTAAAATGCTTGGGTTTTTGGAGGACATTAAATTTATCATAAGACTGGGCAGTACTTAAGCTCCACTTTAACTTTGTGTGTACCTTCTAAACCTGATCATTTAATGGTCAATATTTTATCCTTTTGTGTGTGTGTGTTTGTGTGTGTATGTACATGTAGCACAGACTTATCATCTCAATAAACATTTTTTAAAGAATTTTCTATAGGTCAACTGCTGTGCTAAGGATACAAAGGTAAAAGACTGTCAAGTCTAGTGATCTTAATCTCTGGATCCTTCCCATTATTTTCTGTTATCATAGTTTTCTATTTTAGTCATCATAATGGATGTATAGTAATATCTTTATGATTTTACATTATAATTTTTCAATGGTTAATAATACTGAACATCTTTTAATGTACTTATTTGACATTTGCATATTCCCTTTAGTGAAATAGCTATCTTATGTCTATTTTCCAATTGAATTATTTTCTTTGATATTATTTAACTTTAGAGTTGGTTTTTTTATACGAGAAACTGGCCACTAGTCAGATATGTGGCTTGCAAATATTTTCACCCAGCCTTTCGCTTGTTTTTTTGTTTGTTTGTTTGTTTTGTTTTGAGACTAGGTCTCGCTATTTTTGCCTGTGGCATCGCAGGGTCACGTTGCCTGGGATACCACAGACTCAAGCAATCCCCAGCCTCAGTTTCCCAGGTAGCTGGGATTACAGGTGCGTGCCACTACATCCAGCTATATTTTTTTGGAACTAGGTCTCACTACATGCCCCCAGTGGGACTCAAACCGTGATCCCTGGCCCTGGTGGCGGCTTCCTAGGCTGCCACTGACAGGCATGCGCCACCATGCCCCACCTAACTTGTCTTTTTAAAGGTGAATTTTCCAAAGTTTTCTTTAAAGGGTCTTCCACAGCTTCTAGGTTGTTAAACACTTGGAGATTTGGGGAGTGTGGTAAGTGTGGTACAATAAGAGTGCATGCGAACTCTGTGCCTCTTCCCAACATGCTCTGTCCTGTGTACCTCTTCCGTCTGACTGTGCCTGAGTTTTATTCTTTTATAATAAATCAGTAAACTACATTAAACAATTAAGTAAAGATATTATGCATAGTGAGAGCTGGGATCCTTAGTAATATGAAGGATATAAATACAGAAGAGAGCAGAGTGTACCTTGTGGTGGCAAATAGGACTGAAGGTGCAAATGGAAAATATAACTTGCACAAACTTAGTTACCATCCTCAGTTATGAAGAATATATTTCACTGATAAACAGGATGAGCTAAACAACAGATGATGAAGAAGAGGAAAGAAAACCCTGGGATTTTCCTCAGATGGATGATGTATTGGTGGATTTTCTAAATAAAGTTTCCATCAATTTTACTGTAAACATTTCATCCGGTAATGGCAAACACCTCTAGGCCAATTTTATTCAAATAACACAAACTTCCCTATGTCAGATATTGCTGCCTGTACCAAATATGAAATAAGAAAACCTGGTCTGTTCTCTACCAGGCAGCCAAGGTGCTTCTTTAAAATTGTTTGATCATGGCATCCATCTGCTCAAAATTTTCCAGTGGCAGCCTTCCTCTCCCAGAAGGGTTCTACATTATCTGTATTAAGAATAAATAGAACAATATCTGAAAGTCGAAAAAGGAGTCCTTCATAGAACTAAATTTAAAAATTGGATCAGGTCTAATTTTCAACCCTTCCTGTTATGCATCATGCCTTTGTTTTGAAGCCTCGCTCTGGATCCTCAAGAATCTTTCCTCTATTTTTTTTTCTTTTTTCTTTTTCTTTCTTTCTTTCTTTCTTTTTTTTTTTTTTGAGACTGGTTTCGCTGTTTTTGCCCACAGAACCGCAGGCTCATGTTGCCCGGGGTACCACAGACTCAAGCAATCCCCAGCCTCAGCTTCCCAGGTAGCTGGGATTACAGGCATGCGCCACCACGCCCAGCTATTTTTTTGGAACTAGGTCTCACTACGGGCCCCAGGTGGGACTCAAACCGCGATCCCCAGCCCCGGACGTTCATAGGCTGAAGCTTACAGGCACTAGCCACCGTGCCCGGCCTCTATTTTTTTTCTAAAAACCTTATATGTTCTACATCTAAATCCATGGTTCATTTAGAGTTAATTTTTGTATAAGGTGAGAGCTTAGGTAAAGATTAACTTGTCTTTATATTTTTCCATCCATTTATAGTTAATTTTTATTTTTAAAATTTAATTATTTATTTATATTTTATTATATAAATAATTTATTTATATATGTATTTCACATCATTGTAATTCCTAGGGGTCACCCACCCTGGCTGCTCCAGCTGGTACCCCCCTCCCAGTTGTGTACTTTCGTTTGGTTGTCCATATATTAGTGAAACCATTCGGATTCTGTCTTTTTCTTTCTGACTTGTTTCTGATAACATGATTTCTTCTAGATACATCCATGTTACCATAAAATCATCAAATTTGTCATTTTTAATTGATGAGTGATATTCCATTGTGTATATATATACCACATCTTTTTCATCCATTCATCTGTTTTAGGACATTTGGGTTGTTTCCATGTCCTTGCAATTATAAATAGTGTTGCAATGAACATCCGAACACAGATGTCCCTTTGTACCCACATTGAGGTCTCCTTTGGGTAGATTCCCAGAAGAGCAATTGCTGAGTCAAATGATAGTTCCAAATGGTAGTTTCATTTTCATTAGGTTGAGGGTCCTCCACACTGCTTTCCATAGTGGCTGGACCAGTTTACATTCCCACCAGCAGTGTAAAAGTGTTCTTTGCTCTCCACATCCCCACCAGCACTTGTTGTTACCAGCTTTTTGGATGTGGGCCATTCTTACTGGTGTAAGGTGGTATCTCATTGTGGTTTTGATTTGCATTTCCCTGATTGCTAGTGACATTGAGCAATTTTTCATATGCCTGTTGACCATTTGTATTTCTTCTTTGGAGAAGTGACTTTTTATTTCTCCCCATTTTCTGATTTGGCTTCTTGTTTCGCTTTTGTTTAGTTGTGTGAGTTCCTTGTGGATATTCATTATTAAACCCTTATCCCTCTTGTGGAGGGCAAAGATTTTTTCCCATTCGGTTGGGCTTCTTTTTGTTTTTTTTCTGTTGTCTCTTTCACTGTACAGAAGCTTTTTGGTTTGATGTAGTCCCATCTGTTTGTGTTTTCCTTCATTTTTTTGTCATCAGTAGATGTGTCCAGAAAGGGATTTCTGAATTGAGTTAATTTTTATATAAGGTGAGAGCTTAGATCAAGATTACCTTGTCTTGCTTTTTTCCCCCTTGCTTTTGGATATCTAGTTGCTCATTCTCATTTATTAAAAAAAAAAGGCTATCCTTCCTCTTACCTTCTTTTCTATGTTAACATAAAGTAAAATTGTATAAATTCACCTAACCATCATGATAATTAAGGCACTTGACAGTTTTACCATCCCTAAAAAGCTCTCATACTCCTCTTTGTCTTTATGCTCTGTCTCCACTTCTGACCCTGGCAGCCATTGAATCTACTTTATCCTTATAGTTTGTCCTTTTGGGAATGTCATATAAATGGAATCATACAGTATGTAACCTTCTGAGATTTAGCTTCTTTAGATCAGCATAATGCTCATGAAGACATGTGTTTATTGAATCAAATTGTTGCATAATTCATTTTTAAAAACATGTATATTTCTAGCTGCTCATTGTTGGTAAATAGAAATACAGTTGAATTTTGTGTGTACTCATTTAATATTAGAATATTTATTCCTAATGTGGATTACCTCTTCATATGAATGGTACGATTTCAGGCATTCAATGTGTCACAGAAAACTATTTTTTAAGGTTAGGCAGCAGAAAAATAAGTAGAAATTATTTATGAAAGAAGGGGGATGGCAACACTGATAATTGTAATTATGGCTATTGTTATATTGAACAAGGCTTTGGGTCTTTGAGGTTTATTTTGCTAGTTTAATCTTAAATTTGTCTTTGCTCTTCTAGGGCGCCAAGATTCTGTGTGACCCACTCAGGCTCAACAAAACGTGCTAGTGCTAAACTGAAATTCTGGCACCTCCGTCAAGAGAAACCAAGGAAGGATGTTGACCCTTTCCCACAAATGGCAACACTCTTGCCTTTAAGACCTAAATCTTGTATTCCACAAATAGCTGAGACGCAGGTAGGGTGTACATTAATGCTTTGATTTCTTCATGAAGTTTGTAGTGAAATATCCACACTTGAGTTTTGTACAATGATCTTTACATTTCATCATAAGCTTTGGGGGAGAGGTGTTAGTAATGTGCATGCTGCAAGGATCATGAAATAAGAAAACCTAGTCTGTCCTCCACCAGGCAGCCAAAGCGCTTCTTTAAAGGTGTTTGAGCATGGCATCCATCTGCTCAGGATTTTCCAGTCCTCCTTTCTCTCCAATCGGGCTTTATGTACCTGCATTTATGTTGAATATGCGTTGCCTCTGCTAACCTCTTGACCTCACTGCCTAATCTCTTCTCTCCATTACTCCTCTCCAGCCACACTGGCTACTTCACTATCCCTGAACACACCAAGCAAAATCCCAGGTGCACTGCATTTGCAGTTACTTTCTCTTAGACTGTCTGCTTCAGAGTTCTCCATCCCAGGTGTCTGCTCAAGCTTCACCCTCAAGAAGTCTGTCCTGGCTGCTTAGCACACTTACATAGAATAACACAGATACCCGCCTACATTGTCATCAGCTTTACTTTATTACCACATGATTTATCTTTTTAATGTCTTTTACCTTCTGCTAGAATATAAGGGACTTTTCTTAATTAATTTTTTTTATCACCAATGCCTAGAACAGGGCCTGGAGAATAACAGTTCCTTAGTTACTGTAAGTTGATTTAATGGTGGAGAAATAATAACAGCAGCAGTAGAATTAGTAATTCTTCAACAACGAGGTTAATTATAATAGTACAGAAAGATAAGGAGGGGGAGTCCAAAATGAAGAGAAAAGTTAACCTTAACACTGGCATAGAAATTCAATAACTTTAGGTACAATAAAATTATTAATCTTATTAATAATTAGTCTTATTAATCTTACTAGGCTTTAAAGGTGTACAGGATGTAGTTAAAACTAGCTAACTGGTAACAGAACTAAAGCATCCAGCAAAGGAAGGGGCGAGGAGGCAAAATCGAGGTGGGGGGAGTTGCACATAAGGAATCATGGTAACAATTCATGGATGATATGGTGGTGGGAGAACTTTGGGATTTACAGAAATGTAAGAAAAACTATATAATCAATAAAAAAGTAGAGGTGTCACGGGGTGTTTAGTAGTTATGGGCCACAGTCAATATATCTTATTGGTATATATTGTAATTTTAAAACACAGGAGTATGTATAATATAATTATTTAAAGTTGTACTTCTACTATTAGTATTTTACAACTGGAGAGACCTTGCAATTTTCCTGTTAGTGGTTTCTTCTTTCTAAATACAGATTAGCATCCTGTGGAGAGCTTTTAACTAATATTGATGCTTGGGTACCACTTTCCAAAATTCTGATTTAATTCATCTGGAATGGTTCAGTGTCACTCAGAAAATCAGGAGGTTGGTTTAGAACTGTGTTTCTCAACCCTGCCTGAATCTAGGGTCACACTGGAGAGCCTATGTTGGCGCTCCAGTTCACTGGAGACTCCACTGGAGACTCCTAAGTAAATTGTAAGTGAGATACTGCTACCAGCTGATGGTTCTCAAACTTAAAAATTTTTTTGTTGTTTACATATTCATGTATTTAAGTAGACATATATGCATATGTATATATATATATATATATATATATATATATATATATATATTACATCATTGCATTCCCTGGGGTTCTCCCTTCACTTGATCACTGGAGAGACCTCCTCTTGATCTTCTTGTATTCCTCCCTAATCAAATTACTCCCTCCCTCCTCCCTTAGCAGCCTGCCCCAACTCCACTGTCAGCTTATTTTGTTTTTTTTTGTCTTTTTGTTTGTTATTCCTATGTCCCATCTATAGGTAAGATCATATGGTTTCTGTTTGTTTTGACCGATTACTGCTAATATGATTCCTGTACGGTAAAAGAGACAATAACCAAAGCAAAAAATTTTTGCCCTCTATAAAGTGATAAGGGTCTGATAGCAAAGGTTCCCAAAGAACGCACACAACTTCGCAAAAATAAAGCAAAAAGCACAATCAAAAAAATGGGGAGACAAACTAAAAAGACACTTCTCCAAAGAGGAAATACAAATGGCCAACAGGCATATGAAAAAATGCTCAACATCACTAGTAATCAGGGAAATGCAAATCAAAACCACAATGAGATATCATCTTACACCAATAAGAATGGACCATATCAGAAAAACAGGCAACAACAAATGCTGGTGTGCATGTGGAGAAAAAGGAACACTTAACACTGCTGGTGGGAATGTAAATTGGTCAAGTCACTATGAAAAACTGTGTAGAAATGGAACTACCATTCAATCCAGCAATCCCACTTCTGAGAATCTACCCAAAGGACACTAAAACACTAACAAAAAGATGCCTGTACTCGGATATTTATTGCAGCATTATTCACAATTGCCAAGATCTGAAAACAACCCAAATGCCTCAAAACTGATGAAAGGTTGAAAAAGGTGTGGTATATTTACACAGTAGAATATTATGCTGCAATCGGAACTGACAAATATGAAGCATTTGTGATAGTATGAAGGATTAGCATTTTTTTTTAATTTTTAAATTTTATTTTTGGATATTTTACAATACGTGACTGTATAATTGTTGATCCCCTTGGGAATACCGCACCACACCACATCTCCCCTAGTCACTTTGTCTCCTTTCTTTTTGTTGTTTGTCCATGTTTAGTCCTTTAGTCTTTTTTTTTTTTTTTTTTTTTTTTTTTTTTTTTTTTTCTTTTCTGGATCCATTTCCTCATCCTTGATGAGGGTACGATTTCCCGGGACTTGGTAGAGCAGCGGTTTATCTTTCCTGTACTGCTTTTGCCTTCCTAGGCTGATTGGAGCACCTTTGGCTTGTATGATTGTTTCTTGTTTCTTGGTGGGCCTCATCTCCGCAGTTTCTGCAACATTTTGTTGCTCCTTCAGTCATGCTTCGAGTTTTTGGCTTTGGGGGCTTGACTCCCAGTCCTATGTTTTGGAAGAGCGGATCCTCGAAGGGACAGCCATCAGCTGATGGTAGGTCTCTTCCCTTGGGGCTTTGCTGTGGGGCCACTGCCATTCGGCAAGCCACTTTTTTTTTTTTCCTTGAGACTAGGTTTCACAATTTTTGCCTGTGGAACCGCAGGCTCCCGTTGCTCGTGGTACCACAGACTCGAGCAATCCCCAGCTTCAGCTTCCCACGTAACTAGGATTACAGACTTGCACCACCACGCCAAGCTATTTTTTAGAACTAAGTCTCACTGTGTTGCCCGGAGCGGGACTCGAACCGCGATCCCTAGCCCCGGCCGCTTCATCGGCTGAAGCTTACAGGCACGAGCCACCGTGCCTGGCTTTCGGCAAGCCTCTTGTCTCTAAGCAAGGAGGGTGTGCAGTGCCCTTATTGAAAGAGTCTCTGTGCCATGTTTCTGTTCTCAGCTCCTCAGTGACATTGTAGGTGTGTATTTTGTTTGTTCTCCCAGCTCAGTACTGGGTGGTGCTCACCCTGTTCCCCTTGAGTCCTGCCTGGGTAGTAAAATTTTAAGGGTCTTTCCTCCAGTACTTCACTCATTTGGTTTCTGTGGATGAATAATTGTCTTAAGATACTTATTCCTGGTTGGGGCTCTCATGAGTGGAGGCAAGGTTTAGCATTTCTAACAAGCTCCCTCCCAGCTGCTGGTGTCCTTGCTTCCACACTTTGAGTTCATGTCTCTGCAGTCACTAATGGTTTCTTACCTGCTGTTTTGACATTTCCCTGACCACTTCTGCATTTTGCACCTTTTCTTGTTTGTATGCCACTCCACTGATCAATCTAACCCTCCCAATAGTCATGTGATTCACAACCAGGTCAATAAGTTAATACACATCTGAGAGGTGTAAGGAGCATTTCATCTGATAACATAAAAATGTGTGTAAATAACATTTGTACAACACTTAAAAGATAGGGGTAAAAAAAGGGAAAGTTGTGTGGTTAATGAAAGGAACTTGGTTAAGAGAGACATGCCAAAGGAGTGGGGAGAGAAACTGAAGAGGTGGTATAAGCATGACCATGACCTCCCACCTTATCTTCATTTGGCTTCCCAAGAATCATCACTGTGTGTTGCTGCTGGCTTGTTCCAGCTGGATAGCATCCTGAACTCACTCTGACTATCATTGGTAGAAAACACTCTAAAGAATGGAACTCAATTCTGTATACTTTATTATTCCCTATTAAGGTATAATTGATGTATGGTAATATTCACCCTTTTAAATTTGTGGGTCTATGAATTTTAACATAGTGGAACTATCAATACAGTCACAAAATCAAAAAATTTCTTTATTGACCTCCCAATTCTGTGTGCTTTTGTCAGTTTTTTTCCCCATCAGTTGCTTTCTGCATACTCTAGATTTCATCTGAGCTAGAAAGCTTAAAAATTCTTAGGCCTTTCTCTGTGCTAAAATTTTGTTAACTAGAGTGTTAAATAGAATTTAAAATTAAGTTTTTTTATTATAAACTTTACAGTTTATACTTATAAACTCTGTAGTTATAAAATTTTTAAATTATAAATTTAAATTATAAACTTTAAAATTAAGTTTTTTAAATTATAAAGCAAGTTTTTATTTAAAACCTTGTTTTTAAGACATAAAAGTTAATGTTTTAACCATTTTTAAGTATATTCTACATGTACATACATTTACACCCTTGTGAAACAGATATCCATACTTTTGTCTTGAAATATGAAACTCTACCTGCTAAACAAACCCTTTCCCCTCCCACCCAGATAACCACCGTTCTTTCTGTTTCTATGAATTTGATCACTTTTGTACAATATGCTTTTAATAAGCTCAACCCCCTTGGGACCATTCATTTATTGAGTGTTGATTAATATCATGCCTTCGGAATTACCAAAGTAGATGTCGACTCTGAGACATAGAAGTTATGTGTATAACATACTTAATCAATTTGCCCATTCAATTCTTAAAATATATTGGTCATCAGTAGACATCTAGAGTACATACAGGATTTTACTGTTCTGGATAATAAAACCTCACAAATATATTCCTTGCTCCTTAGCAACAAGATTGCTATCCTAATGGTAGCTGACATATTAGAAAGGTTTTGAAAATTATAAAAATAAGAAAACCACTGTAATTTTGAAAACTGAGTAGATAAGTTACTTCTGAGCTCATCTACTTCTAGACAATGATTCATTTATTTTCTCTTATTCTTGTGAATTTTTGGTTTTAATGCATTTTTATGCTTTTGCATTTTATTTTAACTAAAGCATTTTCCATATGTGTTATAATTTTCCTTACTTTTAAACACTGTATAGTGCTACAGTTATATATATTTCATACTAAGATAATTGTTTCTTTCCCCTTCACATGGACATTTAGATTAACTTTTACCAGAAAGAACATTTATGACTAGAACAATAGCCATAATAATGAAATAAAATATCCACAAAATGAAGGAAACAATTCTGTTAATATATAGTTAGGTCTCTTCTTATGAACCTAGGATAGTCTTATCTTCCCCACCCTACCAGTTCATTCCCTCTCTCTCTCTCTTCCTTCCTCCCACCCTACTTCTCCCTCCCGCTCCCTCCCTCTCTCTCTCTCTCTCTCTCTCTCTCTCTCTCCACTCAAGGGTATAAACTACCTCTAAAGCTTTTTCAGTTGTAGAACAAAGAAAAGTTTTCATCATATTCCTCCAGAAAGAAACTTCCTTCACAATGGTGGAGTCAGGACATTGAAACCTTTGAACTTGCTTTTCTTACAGTTAAATAACCACTGGGCTTTGACTTGTTGATTTCATAAAAGTGGAAGTTAAAGGAGAACATTTTTATTTTTAAAATACCAAACCACACCCCACTAAGACTCCCCGAACCTTCCAGCATAATCTAATGTGCCTCCACCCACCGTTTCCTCCCACCCCATCTTGTAACTTCAGTCCCACAGTCAGATTTCTATGGTTTGGTCCTTTCATTTAAATGAGAAAGTTTTTCCTATGAGTGAAATTGCAGGCAAGAGGGTATGTAAATTTTAATTGTGCTTTTCCAAAGTTCCATTTTATTGAACAATTCACATTTCCACAAGCAATGTGTGAGTGTGCTTTTCTATAGATTCCTGAAAACAGTAGCTGTTGAAAGGGGAACATTTTTATTTTAGTGAGAATCACAGTGGATGGTAGAGTGAGGGAAGAAGTCTCTAGTGATCAAAAAAATTCTGATGCCCATGTATAGAACTGTGCTTTATTCTCTGCCTTGTTTGTTCATTATCCTACTACTTTTCAGAAAGAAGAAAACAATTTGTTACAACATCCTAAATCCGCCAGGTCATCTAGGATAAAAACAGCAATTCCAAAACCTTGGAAAAGTGAACTTTTGTACCCAAGTTCCTTTAAGGATGACATGTATGAAAAAGGGTAGGTGCAGCTTTTTAATGTGAACTAAGACTATCAATAATAATGGTATCATTCTTATATATTATTATAAAATGCATTCTTTTTCTCACTTTCAGATAAGTCCAAGTATATGCCCTTTTCATTGTTCTTTATTTTAGATGGGTTTATTTCCTTCAGCCTGAAAAAAATATAGTTTGTCATTAACTGTGGTGTGGGGTATGCTGGTGAATCATTCTTTGTTTAGTGTGTATTACTCCACTTTTGAGATAAAATTAATATAACATAAACTTCACCATTTTAATCATGGTCATACAAACAATTCAGTGACTTTTAATATATTTGTAAAGCTGTGCAATCAAAACACTATACAATTCCAGAAATTTCATTGCCCCAGAAAGAAGGCCCATCTAGTTAGAAATCACTCGCTCTTCCTTCCCCTGATCCTTGGAACCACTCATTTACTTTCTGTGCTTAGGGATCTGCCTTTTCTGGACATTGTATATAAATCAAATCCTACATAATGTAACTGTATCTGGTATCGTTCATGTAATACATGCTCTTAAGGTTCGTCCCTGTTGTGGTCATCTTTATTTAGAAATATTTTCAGCGACATAAGCGCTTTGTTGCATATAATAATAATGTGTTTCTTCTTAGTGTGGAGTAGAATTTCATGAATTACTTCTTTTAGAAAATTACATACTAAGATTTCTAAAGAGTCAGGATAACAGTTAAAAGATACTGGTTTTGTGGGAGACTACTTTGTTCAAGTTATCTGAATATTTGACCCTTTTTGAAGGTATTATGATTGAAAACGTATCCTTAACTTCCTTTTGGACTTCTCATTACTAGTGCATAAATAAAATTGATTTTACATATTATCTTGTATCCTGTGCAACCTTACTGAGCTTGTTTGTTAGTTTTAGGAGTTTACTAATGGATACTCCAGAACTTTCTATAGCCAAGTGCTTGTCATATAAGAATAAAGATAGTTTTATTTATTCATTTTTTTCTCTCTCAGGATGCTGATTTGTCTCTTTCTCCTGTCCGATCACTATGCCTAGAACCTCCAGTACAATCTTAAATAGAAGTGGTGAGAACATATATCCTTATATTGTTCCCAGTCCTACGGGAATCATTAAACTTTTCACCATTATGATGTTAGGTCTTTCATAGATTTTCTACCATGTTGATGAAGTTCTTAGTTTGTTGATTGTTGAATTCTGTCAAATACTTCTGCTTCTATTGACTTGATCATGTGTTTTTGTTTTTCACTCCACTATGGGTGTATTCATTTATTTGACTTTTGGCTATGAAGCAAAATTTGCATTCCTGAGATAAACCCCAATTCTTGATGATTAATTATTATTTGCATATACTCCTGGACTCAGTTTGGTAGTATTTTGTTGGGTATATTTGCTTCTATAATCTTCAATTATATGGTTTTCTTATAATATCTTTGTCTGGCTTTAGTATGAGGGTGATACTGCTTCATAGAGTGAGTTGTAATTGTTCATCTTTTTGTAATTTTAGAAAAATTTGGGAAGAATTGTGATTAGTTCTTTAAATATTTGGTATAATTTACCAAGAAGCCACTTGAACCCAGACTTTGTGGAAAGATTTCATTAGTCACCACTGTGTCACACAGCTATTCCTCTTTGCAAGTGAGTCTTAGAAAATGAATGTGAAGCCTCTTCAGTTTATTTGTGGCACTGGGTTTAGAAGCATGTTCCTGGAAATGTGTTGAGTTAGTCAGTCAATAATGTGTTCTATGTGAAAGAGTAGAAACTACATTTTTTAATGAGAAGAACCTGCAGAATAATCTGCTGGTGATTTGGAATGGAGGTAGATTGGTGAGGTGGACAGGAATGATTTTTGGAGCTGGAAAATAAGGCTTGGAATAATTGGAGTTATATGAGAAAACTGCATAAGAAAATCAAAAGAGATAACATGTGAAGTCATGAATCTAATTTCAAAGTCGCTGTCATCTTACCTAAAACTACCATATACAAATGCTCATGAATCCTGCTTGTTCTGAGCATTTTTATGCTGACTTTTAAAAACTGAAGTAATATTGGGATACCCCCTTCAAGTGTTGCTACTACAGGGCATCCACCACCCACTCACCCACATTCCACCACCATAGTCCAGCACATGGATGATCATTGTGCTTCCTTCCTTTGTTTTTAACTCCTCCTGCATCTCCTAGCCCACTGGTACTTCAGTTCTATTCTATAGTCAGCTATGAAGGGTTAGTTTTTTTATTTCTATAAATATTTTAATATTCTAGAATCGTTTTACCTTTTAAACAAAGTTATACATGGGAATGCTTTAAAATGTCAGCTATTTTTATAACATTTTTAAAAGTTTATTTTTTTTATTGATTGCATACACACACATAAATTACATCAAGTCTACCCTGAGGTTCTCCTATCTCCTCATTTCCTGTTAACCATCTTAATCTTTTGTGTCTTCCCCTCCCTCATTTTCCCCCACTTCCCCCTTTCTTGCTCTATTGCTCTATGGTTCAGTTCTGTTGGCAATTTTAAATTTTTCTTAGCCATTCGTTTGTTTTTTTCCTATATCCCTCATATAAGTGAGACCATCCCATAGTTCTCTTTTTCTTTCTGGCTTATTTCCGCTAACATGATTCCTTCTAGCTCCATTCATGTTGCTGCAAATGACGTATTTGCCTTCTTTGATGATGTATAATATTCCATTGTGTACATATCCACATTCAAGGATTAGTTTTAAGCTTATCTTTATCAGTTATTTTATATTCCACATATTAATGAACAAAGTGGCATTTATCTTTTTCTTCGGACTTATTTCACTTAGCATTATTCCTTCCAACTCCATCCCTGTTGCTACAAATGGTTTTCATTTATCATTTTTGATTATTGGATAATATTTGTGTGTCTATATACCACATATTTTTGATTCACTCTTCTTTTGGGTGTTTTGTTTCCATAGTTTAGCTATAGTAAATAGCACTGCACTAAATATGGGAGGTGCAACATAAGCATGCAAGTTTATTTTTTAATTAGTATTTTTTTTTTTTAGTAGATGCCTAGGAGTATAATTACAGTCTTTAATGTTTCCAGACACCTTCATACTGCTTTCCATAAGGGATGAATGGACCAGTTTGTATTCCCAGTGTAGGAGGGGGTCCTTTATCTCCACATCCTCACCAGCACTTTTTGTTTCTGTTCCTTTTGATAGATGGGTCATTCTCCCAGGTGTGAGATGGTATCTCTTTGTGGATTTATTTGCATTTCTCTAATTATAAGTGATTGTGAACATTTTTTCCCATATGTCCGTAGTCCTTTTGAGTGTCTTCTTTGGAGACGTGCCTATTCTCTTACCCTTTCTCTGATTGGGTTGTTTTATTTTTGTAGAATTTTATGAGTTCTTTGTGTATCTTTGATATCAGTCCTTTGTCACATGTATGGTGTCTATACTGCCTTTATCTTTGTAATAGACGTTCTACTCATCTGGCTTTCGGATCTGCTTCTGAATAAATAATTCATAATTAATTGTAGATTTGATGTGTACTTGAAAGGAGGTAAGTTCAAATTGCATCCTGCTGCCATGTTGAATCCACTCCTTCAGTATATTTTTTTGATTAATAAGTTCTCTTCTCTAATTTAGGTCAAGGTACTTGTCAGAAACTAACCAAGTTATTCGTTTAACATCTTTTACTGACATATCTGAATGTCTGAAGCCCCAGCTAGATAGAAGATATAGTTATACAGAAGAAACCACTGTGAGTATTTTGAGTTGATTAGCCTTAACTTATCAATGCTCCTTGAGTTTAGCATATATTTTCTCTGTTACTAAGCAACATATTTTTTTCTTTGCAAAATGATTTTTAAATGAAAGTGTCATTTACGTTTTGGAACCTTAAAACTTTTTAAAAGGCAGGGATTTTCTAGCATGTCTACTATGATGAAATGTGTTTAATAACCCGTTTTAGAAGAAAATTTCACATTTTCTAAGGTCTGTACTTTAAAAAAGAAATTGAGGTAACTTTGCATAACAATATGTAAACATCAGGTATGGATCATTATAAATCAACATCTGTATATACTACATTAAGTTTGCCTCTAAAAGTCCAAAACTATCCTTCACCACACTTTATACTCCATACACCATACTCCGTTTACTTGACTTACTTATATATTTCTCTCTCCCCTTTAAATAACTGCTACTTTGGTTTTAGATTCTGAAAGTTTATTTTGTTTTATTCAGTTCATTCATTTACTTTGTTTATACACCACTTTTGTTTGAGATTGTAGGTGTTTTTTTTCTCCATCTAATTTATTTCACTAAACTTGATATCCTCTAAATTCATCCATATTGATGCAAATAGCAGTATTTCATCTTTTTTAATAGCTGAGTAGTATATTCTATTATGTACATATACCACTTTTCTGTACTTAAGGATTATACTTTGGGTAGAAACCTTGGTAGTTCAAAACAGTCTGAACACTTCTATGTAATATTTTACAGCTGCTTATTTTATTATAGGCAAACAATCCTCCATTTCTTCTCATTAGGAATGTTTTCTTTCTAAAACAACTTTTTTTCAGTTTTGCTATGCCATTGGATAACTTCCCAAAAACATTAAATTTTTACCTCAATATTTGTTGAGTCAGGGCACAGAGAAAAGCAGAGAGACCCTGTCACAGAGAGCAAGAACTTAAATTATTCATGGTTATCTTAGGATGATAAAGAAGACTGAGTTTCACAAAACAGATAGCCAGGAGTTCAGGGAATAGTAGATGACCTTTTCTATTCTGAAGTTACTTGTGTGCTGGAGAAATAGTTTTCTGTTTTCTGTGTTTCAGGAATGGTATTAGAGCTGCCAGCACTGTTGGCAGAGAAGCCCCAAGATAGCAGTTTTATGGGAACTTAATGCTGCCATTTACACTCTGAAAGCCATGACCTGTAGGGAATAAGACTGTCCAAAGAGGGATCCCCTAAGGACATTTAATGAGAAGCACTGAGGGGCCTTGAAGACACTGCTTTTTATAACTCTCTTGTATCTCTAATAGCAGCACCTCAAGGCTAAAATAACAGTCAATATGTAGGAAAGAGGCCACCAACAGAGAACTGGAAAATTCCTAAAATGGTATCACTGTCCTGAAACATGAAAATAGTTGAGGTTGGGAAGTGAATTAAACAAGTTTGAAATCAGATTGTTTTATGTTAGAATGGATTCTGCTGCTGTAGTTGGTTCTATAAAGGAATCTTATATGACAGTCAGATGCAAACATACTGCACTAATTACATATGTGACATAAAAATAAAGTAATACACTGGGAAAATGACAGCCTGGCAGAATTTATGAAACCCTGTTGTGCAATTCCATAAAAAATTGCAATGTTTTTGGGTGGATAATGGACTTCTGTTTTGTCATGTAGGTTAAAAGCATGGTTGATGGTGCCTTGGGAGGATTTGACATGGAAAATTTGTTGCAATCTTTGTATGTAGAAAATAGAGCTGGATTTTTCTTCACTAAATTCTGTGAGCACTCAGGAAACAAGGTAAAAAATTATTTTAAATTCATTTTGATACTTTTACTTCATTAAAAATAATTCAGAATAATTCAATGATGAAATAATTATGTCATGTTAAAACTTCCATTTCATCTGATAAAAATTTCATGCTACTGAGTTAATATTAACTATACCAAATAATTAATTATTATTTAGTGTTACTTATCTCAGTTACTTAGTATGAATTATCTCAATTACTGTTCTCTTTTGTTTACAATCCTACAAAAATTACAAGGAAAAATACAGATAGACAAGAATTGACCTGCATTATCAACAATAGTTCATTTTCCTATATTTAAGTTTAATGTATTTTAAATTCAGAGTTGATTCCTATCAGTTCTTTCCTTCATTCTTAATTCTACCAATTGCCATATACAATAGGTTATGGCAAATTTACTTTCAGAATTTTAAAGTTATTATAAAGTCTTCATTTTTCTCAAATGTATTTAGTTGACTCAATTATTAGAATTGTGTTTGGTTCTGATAAGATGTACATTTGCCTATGTATGTCAAAATATGTTCGGGTTTTGGTTTGATGCCAGAAATATATTATCTTTAATCATTAACTAGAACATTTACTATTTTAATGACCAATTATGTGAAATATATGCATGTAAAGTTTAATATCTAGTGACTATATTGACAAATATTTTGTATGTTGCCAGTTCATGATAGAAGATTAAGACCATTTAAAAATGAGTATAATTTATAGTAACATGAAGGAACTAAATGGTCATTTACATTTGAAATTAGATTTTTGTAAGGTTTCAATAATTGGTGGTAATAACTTATGTACTTTTCCATCTGCAGTTGTGGAAGAACAGTGTGTACTTTTGGTTTGACCTACAGGCTTATCATCAACTTTTCTACCAAGAAACACTTCACCCATTTAAAGTATGCAAGCAAGCCCAAGTAAGCAGTAAATAATGTTGGTTCAATGTGAAACTCTAAGTACACAGAGAAAAAGGAAAGTAGTGTTCAGTCCCAAACAAGAGAAATCTGGGAGTGCAGGCAAAAAGGCAGCAGTTAAATTGTTGCCATGGGATTACATTATTTAAAAGTCAACAGAATACTGTTTAGCATCTGACTTGTGTGTTTTCAGTTTTATCTATTATTTGGTTTGTTTTATTTTTTTATGTCACCAGTTACTTTTTCTCCCAATAAAAGACATCCCTTTTCTTCCCCCTAATTTATGTTTTTTTGGTTCGTGGGTCAGTGATTTAAAAGAGAACCCAGACAGAGGACTTATAATGAGTCTCTGAAGTGATCAGGAGTGCAGCTCTGATCAGGGCTGTTTTCTGAGCTTTCTGCTGAAATTGACTGAGTGACGTGCTTAGGTTGTAGACCTGCCAAAGAAGCTGGACTGCATGTTAACTGAGCTTTTGGGCTACACAACATATAAGACTTAGGAGTGGAGAAAAGAATATCTCAAGACTGGCAATTAGAGAGGAGAGGCAAGGAAATTGAGAATAAAAAATAGGATTCTTTGACAAGGAAGACAGCCTGTGGGCTCTTGGTGGGGCTAGGGGTGAAGGAAAGGCAACAGAATTTTGACTCAGGCTGATTTTTCCATTTTTTTATTCTTAAGATCTTATAATCTTTTAGGGAGAGAAGCCTTCAGGCCTAGAAAATTGCTCATCACTTCTTAAGTTGTGACCACTAACGTGGATCTTATAATTTAGAAAACTCCAAAGGTCCTCTCCCAGAACAATGCTAAGGATACTGGCTTTGTCGTATTATTTATTACCTTATTATAATCTTATTCAGGACATCAGAGAGGACTGCTCAGGATGTTTGTTGTTACTTCCACCACACTGACTCTGGCAGTAATAACTAGGCTTTGTAAATCAGCTGACAGCTTTGTACTTTTTACCACCAGAATAAGAACTTCAGCTCCTACATAGTCCAGATCTGGCTCCATGAAATTATATCTCTAATTTGTCTGTACCATTTTCTGAGACCACACAGTTGGCTCTTCTGCTTGTTAATTCTCTACCTATAATTCTCTACTTATCCTCCTCCCCCTAACCTATTGCCCTGGCCTGCTAAAGTACTATCTGTTATTTTTTATTATGTTTTCACTACTACAAAGCATGCATCTCCAAAAATATTCAGCTGCTCAATTAATTTTTTTTCTCCTTGTAATCACTATACTGTATTTCCATGCACTTGTAAAAGAGTGGAAGTTATATTTGAGTTTGGTAGATTTATTAATTCTTAGTAACATTATTGCTCAACCAGTTATTAATGATTGGGAAATATGATGCAAGTTTCTTAGATGGAATATGCTGCTTGGGGATTACTCAGGTCTGTGTACTTCTTATCTTCCCCTAGTTTCTTTTTTTGAAAATCCAAGCAGAGTTAGGGGTAGGGGAGCAATGGAGACAATTTTTTAGGTGACTAGGGAGAAAAAAGGAGGAAATCAGGTGTCATTATATATATGTATATATTTTTTACATCTGGGGGCTAGGGGAACAATTGTCTAGGTGGCTTTAGATTTCAATTATTCAATATTTTGGTACTTCCAGATCTAAGAATTGTTTCTAACCTTGTAGATTTGTTTCACAGTATAAAATACCATTCATTTCCAATATTAGAAATGCTATATAGTTTCCTTCAAGAGTATATTTACAAAATAGATCTATGGACACTGCAGGTGGCAAAATTTAATCAGCTGGTATTGTGTTAAAATGGCTATAAACTTGATTTTATATTGTTCTTACTCATCTGCCAAATTGTATGGTAAACCAAACTAATTTTAAAAGCTTTACATGGTTTTTTGTATGCTAGAAATTGTATACCTTAAAGTTTTATTGTCTCATGAAGGATTGCAGGAAAAACTGTAGGCAGACTAGATGTGTTATGGGGGGTCGATGGGAGGAATAACAGTGATTTATTATGACTAATTGTAGTCCAAGAGTTTGAACTACAGTCTTGGCGCATCCTGAAGATTTTACTATGTGGATTCAAGATAGAATAATACAATTAGGAATCATTTGAAATGATCTTGGCAAGAAAAAAGGGAACCACCACCATAGTAGAGAGATATAAAATCTTTGATTCTAGCAAGAGTTTGCTAAGATGTGGAGCCTAGAATACTGCCACAGATTGTCCCAAAGTTTTTCTGACATTGCATTCTTGCTTTTCAAGTCATGGAGAATTATAATAGAATGAAGCAGATCTGAGTATCACTGTCTTTCGTAACTTCTTTTATCTCTGTAGAAATCTTTCAAACACATACCGTCTTAACAAAAACCACACATCTGGGATTTACCACTGTCCAGAGCAAATATATTAAGAATAAAAAAAAACTAAACATGTTTTATACATAAAAATTATACATGTTTACATACATGTATATACATACCTACAGGAAAGTCTTTGAGAGAAGGAAATGGGAAGGAGGAAAAGATGAAAAACAAAAAAATTAGAGCCCAGAAGAAAAATTATTTGGAGGACACAGGAGTTAAAGAGTGACGAGGGTTGGTAAGAATGAAATAGAAATAAGTAATAAGAGGATTGCTAGTAAATCTGCAGCATTTGTACCTCAAAGTGCTATTGAATATAGACTTGCAGCAGTGGGATACTTTTGCCTTATTGAACATCAGAGAAACACATTGTTATGTATTATCTACATCAGTGGTTATATGACATAGAACTCATAGTTGGAAGACATGAATGTGAGTCACATATGACCGGTTATTAGTAAGGTAAACGTGTCAGTTTAATCAGCCTCAGTTTCATGTTCTGTAAAATGTGACTCATAGTAATTTTATGTCCTTCTGCTGGTTTGGAAGTTGTCTATAATTTTGTTTTATATCTTCCAAGTCATCATAATTATTATTTTATACTCTTGCTGATCCTATAGATTTATTCACAATTTTCTTGATTACCATTGCTTTTTGCATCACATTCCTCCCTGTTGGCTTATGTTCTGAAGACTACCTTTTAGTAAGTTTTTCCTTAGGATATGCTAGTGAAAATAAGTTTTACTTATCTGAAAATGTCTATTTTATTTTCTCATGGATAAGTTAGCTGAATGTAGATTTATTTTTATGTTGATAGTTTTCTCTCAGCACTGTCTTCAGGTTTCCATTACTGTTATAGAAGGATGAACCTTCCCATTGTTTGACTTTGATGTTCTGTATTTCACCTCCTCCTTTATTTTCTAAAATGTCTTAGATCTAAGTTATTTCTGGAGCCTGAGGAGTCATGTCTTTCATCAATTCTAGAAAATCCTCAGCTATTATTTCTTTCATTTCCTACGTCTCCATTTTCTGTATTGTATCATTATAGACTTCCTGTCTGGTCAGTGTTGATTCTTTCTAATTCTACTGATATCCTATTCTATTGAAATCCTATTCTCTTCAAATCTCTCTTACTATCTCAGATTTTTCCATTTATCTGTGTTATTATTTTTTCAGTGTCTGTGTTGTGTGTGGCATCCTGAAATAGATGAATTTCCTTTGATCCACTTTTCCAGTTCACAAATTATTTTCAGTTCATATTTTATTACTAATTCATATTTTCAACTTGATGTTTAACCCATTCATTGATTTTAGTCATTTAAAAAATTATTTTGTTAGACCTGCTACATGTGTTATTCAAATCTTCCTGCTTTTTTTGTCTTGTTTTTTCTTCATATTTTTATTCTTTTATGTCTTTAAGAATTTTAACATATAGTGTAGTCTGTATTATGTTATCTGTCCCTGGATAACAATATCAGTTTTCAACCTAAAACTACACACATTTACTCTCATCATTAATGTGAATCAGGAGAATGGACCAAGCTTTTCTGGATCCTCTGCAGACTGTAAATCTAGATGTCAGACCAGGGCTATTTTCTGGATTGGGGAAGTATCTGCTTCAATGCTTATGTGATTATTAGCAGCATTCAGTTCCTTGCGGGCTGCTAGACTGAAGAACTCAGTTTTTATTGCTGGCTGTCAGCTAGAGGCTCCATTCTGTGCCATCTGGCCCCCTTCATATGGCAGCTTTTAACATGGCACCTTGCTTCTCTGAAACCAGCAAGGAAGAGAGTTTCTTAGCAAAACAGGCCTTACGGTATTGTATAATGTAATCATGTACATATAATCACACAAATCTTATCACCATTGCTATATTCCATTGGTTGAAAGCAAGATATACATTGCGCCCATATTTGGGGAAATTCCTGAAACTAGGCAATACTCTATTCGTGGAGCCACCGTTGAGCTTAACTGCTGTGGTCTCCAATAATTCTTTGATTTGCAGTTCTCATCCTGCTCTTTATTGTATCTGCTAATATGGCAGATTCTTCCCTTGTGTATTTTGTAATTTTGAATTATGAGCACTTTAGTGAGATTTTTATCTATAGTTTTTCTTCCAGGCACATTTATAATGCTAATTTCTTCTTGTGGAGTTTCCTCATGAGCCAAGTATAAATCTTGAAAACCAAACCCACATGATATAAACTCACAATAATGAATTTTTGGATTTTCTTTCTTTCCCACTGAGTCTAGACTAAGTCAAACAAATATGTTTCTTTCTATTTTTGAAACCAGGTGTATATATGTAAACCATTCCCTCCTACTCTGTACTTTATTTTGTTTATAGCACTTGAAAGACACACACACACACACACACACACACACACACATATGTCTTAGTATAACGTTTTACTTTCTTAAAGGTCCAAGGCCTTGTTTCCTGTACTTGTGCCTCTTATAACCCATGCTCTTGTTTTGCATCATGGCCGTGCTACCTCTGCTATATAAAAGTTTACACATCTAACTCATAGGCTTTTTAAGGATTGTCTATGTGTAAGATATTGTAGATAGAAGTAGCTCATATAATGCATTGTATATACTATATATAAGTAGGTTTTATTATTAGTCAATTTTTAAAGTTCTATCACTTACCTAAATAATGGAGAAGGAAAATAGGAATCTGAAGAAATTTAAGAAAATAAAAGAATAACAGTTCCTAAATCAATAGTTACTCTTTTAATGCCACTGAAATTCAAATATCTTCAAAGGTACACAACTTCTTAAGAATATCTTTTACAATATCATATTATCCACTTAAAGAGCTCTCTAGTGGGAGAGACAATTACTAATGTACTATAGTCATGTTTAAAATAAAATCAGATGCATCTTATCTGGAGATTAAATAAGATCATTCTTTATTAGCAGATAGTAAGTTCTTACTATTTTTTTTTTTTTTTTTTTGAGACTAGGTCTTGCTATTTTTGCCCGTGGAACCACAAGCTCTCATTACCTGGGGTACCACAGACTCAAGCAATCCCCAGCCTCAGCTTCCAGGTAGCTGGGATTACAGGTGCGCGTCACCATGCCCAGCTATTTTTTGGAACTAGGTCTCGCTATGGACCCCAGGTGGGACTCGAACCGCGATCCCTAGCTCCGGCCGCTTCATAGGCTGAAGCTTACAGGCATGAGCCGCCCGGCCCAAGTTCTTACTATTTTTAAAGTAATCATTAGCTGCTTTTCAGATATCTTTAGGAGAGAGGAAATTATTTTTTCCTAATTTTTGAAGCAAAACCTGTTATCTTTTGGTATTACACCTATTCTATGAAGCAATACAAATTAAGTCTTTCTTTTTCGGGTGAAAACTCTTCAAGCAAAAAAAATATATATATACTATCCTGTTTTAATTATATTAACTACTTTAGATTCAATCTTTTTTTTTTTTTTTTTTTTTTTTTGAGACTACGTCTCGCTATTTTTGCCCGTGGAACCGCAGGCTCTTGTTGCCCGGGGTACCACAGACTCAAGCAATCCCCAGCCTCAGCTTCCCAGGTAGCTGGGATTACAGGCTCGCGCCACCATGCCTAGCTATTTTTTTGGAACTAGGTCTCACTACAGGCCCCAGGCGGGACTCGAACCGCTTCGTAGGCTGAAGCTTACAAGCACGAGCCACCATGCCCGGCCTTAGATTCAATCTTTTCAATATTTTCAACCATAGCTATATGAAATCTTGACCTTTGGAATACCCACTCCTAAAATCTCTCCCCAGTAATTTGACAGGTTGGAAGTACTCTGACCTAATGTGCTGGTGAGAGACTCTCATTGCTTCTATTTATACACATTTATACAGTGACATCACTTGATGGGCTGCATGGCAAGTAAATCAATCCATTGAGATATCCCTTATCTATCAAGGTCTATAATATCATCAGTATTTTAGCTTGTATTTGTAAAAGTTCATAAGAGAGAAAGGAAGCACAAAAACTGAGTCACTGTCATCAAATCTATAGCTCCCATCTCTGTATTTAGAAACCTTAAGTTCCAATATAATTGTAAGGCAAAATTCATTAGGTAATTATTTATTACTGTTCTCATTATCTCTAGCCCCATATCATTTCAGTTTCCTATTAGGTGATCTAAGACATAGTGTGAATCAAAATGAAATTCCCAGTAGGTTGTAGAATATAGGCCTGCTTAAGAGTGATATAGTGTGTTCATATATTTGACTCATTATTGCTATCATTAAGGTAGTATTGATTTACAACACTGTTCCTGTGATTCACAAGCATAGGATTTCATCTTTTCAGATGTGTGTCCTCACTCCAAACCCACCGCCAAGGCACCCATAGCCCTCAGCCATAATCCATTATGGGTGTCTCCTGCCCCATATGCTCTCCCCCTTACCTCTTGTAATCTTGATTCTAGTTTGTTCTCTAGGAACTGTTATTGGTTTTGTTATATCTGACTCTGTGTTTTGTTTATGCATATTCCACATATAAATAGAATCATCAGTATTTGTCTTCCTGCTGACATTTCTTTTAGCATTCTTCTATTTCTATTCAATATGAATAGAAATATGTTGCAGATAGCAAGAATTCAACTTTTTTCTTTTTTAGAGCTGAGTAGTATTCTACTGTCTGTACATACCACATTTTTCTGAACCTTGGGCAATAAGGTTGTTTCTGTAAGTATTGTAAACAGTATTGCAATGAACATAGACATGCATATATATTGGGGTTTTTGCATTTGGATAGATACCTAAGAGTGCAATTATTGGAACCCATGGTAGATTTATTTTCAATATTTTGAGAAACCTCCAGCTTTTTCTCTCTAGGGACTGATCCTGCCTATATTCCCACCATATCTGACCGTTTTGTTCCTTCTCCTGTAGAAACAGAAACACTATAAAATGAATAGCAGACCAGCAATATCATGCACTTTCTCCCTAGCCTATAAACTTGTACTGATATTTCCACAAACATTTATTAAACATCTTGTATATACTAGATTCTGATCCATGCTGAGAACACTTGGGTGAACAAAGCCCACCCACATACTACCACCCAAGTGCTCTCAGGGTTCAAGAATATGCTTTTCTCAAAATGAGGAAGTGCACAAACCAAACCAAAACAAACTATAGAAATCTGACTGCAGAAATGAGCCCACTAGGGGTGTGTGTGTTAGGGCATGGAAGCAAAGGGAGAAGAGGGCCCAGTAGACTGTGGTGAAGGCTGATAGGCATTTGGTTGGGGAGTGTGGTGTGGCAACATCCATCTGAAAAGCTGTGAACCTATATCCCTGAAGTATAGACCAACATTACTTCAATAAAAAGAATACAATTTCATTTTCAGAAGGATTTTTTTTTTTTGGTCTACTTTTCCAGAGATCCCTAGAAAGATCAAGAAAGAAGAAACCATTGAGTTCTTTACCCATAAAATTTTCATTGTCCTGAGGATGTTTTGAAGTCTGAGCTAATTTTAGGTAACCAAAACCTTGAGTGTTACCCTTTGAAAAAACGTTTTATAGCTTAAGAGAGGCAGTGTTGATTTTTCTCTGATAATCAGCTTGGTTTTTTTCTGTGCTTACTGTCATCCATTACCTTAATTGTTTAGCTCCTCTCCTTACTTGGCATGTACAGGACTTAAATACTTCAGGGTGGTCCTGACATTTTCGCTGGATGCTGTGAACGGAGTGCTCCTTCTCTATGCTGATGGTGTATTTTCAGGTGCACTCACAGAGCTCATTATTTCTTTATACAGCAGCAGCATTAAGAATCAAGCTGTGTTTTCAAAAAAGATGAATGGGCATGGGTGAGGGGTGAGGTTGAGGTGGTGATTAAATGTGGAAAATCATGTAGCTCTTTATAACTTTATGGCCCGTTTCAGTGTCTTTGCAATTAGGGTGATTTTTGAGGGCTGGCTGGCAGTTATTATTCAGGCTTTGTTACCTTATTTGTTTTTGTTACCAGAGAGATGGTGTCCAAAGTAGCAGTCAGACTCAAATTCCTAAGCACAGTGAATCACTTGAAAAGAAAATCAGCAGTGTTCTCATCTTGTATCCCATTTTCTTGTACTTGTTAGTGCAGTGGGTTAAGAAAGAACTCAGGTAGCAGCTAGCATTCTGGCTTAAAGTTATTCAATCATTGCCCCTATTTCTGATGTTTATAGCAGCTACTCACATTTAGTGTTAAAGATATGGAATAATATATGAGTATGGACCAAATACTCTCCAGAGATTCTCTTTTGCTTATCTTATTTCCGGAAAAGTTAACACCTGAACTTCTCTAAACCATAATTATCATTGTATCTGACATTTAAAATTGACTGTTAGGTTCCATGATAGTCATTTTATGTGAACAATTTTTTTTGACAATCCTAAGAGATAAATATTGGTATTATTGCTGATTTATGGATCAGGTAACTGAGATTTAGAGAAGTTGATTACTATCCACTCAGCAGCTAGTGAACTTGAATTGAAAACCAGTACTCTGACTCCAGATTCACTTCACTTAGCTTTAATTCACCTCAGTTAGCTTCAAATCACTGCTACCTTATCAAAGCTTTTAAGACAAAGGAGCATGTGTTAAACACCTTTTAAAAATCTTTTTCTTCAATATTGAAATATTTTTAGTTCAAATAAAATATTGTGTGTTGGTTAATAAAATATTAATGTTAAATGTTAAAATTTACCCTTAACATTTTCCCACTGCTGGCTGCTAAGTTCATGTACAGTCTCTTGTTTGTTCAGAGCAGGATCTGGCATATGAAAGATACTCTTATATTTAGCAAATGAATTAACTGGTATGGTATGTTGATATCTTTAGTGACACATTGTAAACTACAGATAAATGTTATTTAAATGATTTAAATGATTATTTAATTGATTTAATTAAATATTTAAATGATTGACAGTTATTTAAATGATTGACAGGTGTTCTTATATTTAAAAATTTAAAAAAATTTTGTATAAATAATTTAACAAGCCCCCATAATATATCATCACTTAGGTCCAAAAGTGATCAAAATTATCTCTTCTCAGATATACCATATTTATAGCCCAACTTTTAATAAAAATCTCTAAACAAGTTTCACTGGAGCCACAGTGAAGTTTTCCTACCGTTCACCCCTCACCCAAGGAACTTAAAAAACAAGAGTGCTATGAAATAAATATTTAATAATCCATAATGGCTAAGAGCTGTTGTCTCATGACAGAATGATTTCTCATGCCTGCAAGACTTACAGGGAAAATACCAGTACATATGAAGAAAGAATGTTCCAGTTAACATCAGTCAGCAGCATCCCAGAGAGGGACATGTCACTGAGGCAGATCTTGGTCATGCACTTGAAAAGGTCTCCTGAGTTGCCTACTCCTGCAAGCATCTGATCAGCCTGATAAGATCCTGATGGACAGAACATTCATGGAGATCAAATAATTAACTTCCCTTATGGCAACTCTAAGCCACCTGCCACATTTAATCGTGCTTTCCAAAGCGGCGTGCTGGCTAACATAAACATTCAGCTCTTTGACCATTGATTTTTCTGGGAACTACAACAATGTAAGAAAAAAAAGTTAAATAAGTTAAAAAAAATGTAACCCCTGGATGCTCTATCTTGTGTTTGGCTAACAATAATTAGTATCCCTGTGAGGCAGGATTTTTTTTAAGCCAAAGATGCTAATATGGTTAGGCTTTTCTCATTGAGTTATCCTTGTTTGCCGATTTTCAAGACATTATTATAACTTAGAAGTTAAGTAATCTCACTAGTTTAAAACAATACATTTGTATTTATTATACAATACATACATATTATAACTTAGAAGTTAAGTAATCTCACTAGTTTAAATACATATTTTGATTTTTGTCAAAATATGTATTTAAATTGAATTCAGAAATCATCAAAATAAAATCCTCTAGTTGTCTTAAACGTCTTAGTAGTAAATTTCTGTATGATTTGTTTTATTCAGTCTTATACTCATTAATTTTGGTTAAAATACCTTAAGTAACAGCTCAAGTCAGTCTTAAGCTTTGTCTATTGTCCTTAGAATTTGTGGTCTGCTTTTGGCTTTACTTAATGTGTTCTGTTTTCCCTTCTGATTTTTCATTCTGTCCAAAATGATTCAAATTTCTTTTATTCTTTTCTTCTATTGGCATTTTCTTTGGTTCTCTTGCACTGAATTCTCTTTAGTAGAGTGAATTTTTAGAGTCGTTGCCAGAAATTCTCAGTTTGATTGTCATCACATTATCTTTTGTTTGCAACTCCATTTTGTGCTGATCTCCGCAGTAGTTTGCCTCTCAGTATCAGGATGTTGCAATCTCCAGATCCTGTCTTTAAGATTCTTAATTGAAAAACCCCAAGGTCCTTCACATGAAAATTCGTTTGTGGAAAACGCCATCTGTGATTTATTCCCTCTCGGCATAGCTCCTCAGTAATGTTTTTGAGTTCCTAGTGGGATATGAGAGGTCATTAAAAATCATCATTTTTTCCTCCTTTTGCAGAGAAAAAAACATTGGATTGCTTGAGTTTGCTCGTTATTTTCTTTTTCTGCCTCATATGAACTCAGATAATGATGTTCTCTGCTTAGTAGAGCAGCAAATGCTTATGAAAACAGTCTTCTCTTTTTGTTGAAGTAAATATTTTGTGATTTCTGTAAGTGTCCCATATCAGGGCATTTATATTCCTTTTATAAACCCCCTAGGGACTCTTTGCCTTTAGCTTTTTGGAACACAGTTTTATCTCATTGTTTTATATAAATTCCAAGGATAGAATTATTGAGCCCAGTTGAGAAGATCCCACATTACTTGCTGTTATCCTTTAAGTAACACAATATGTTTTTGTTGTTGTTGTTGTTGTTGCTGTTGTTATAGTGCAGTGGAGATCTGTTCTGTTATGTTTAAGATTATCTGTAAAATGATCTTGGTCTCTTTGGGGTCTAGACACTGCATCAAGATCCATTTATATCAATTTTATTTCTCATCACCCTTTACTTTTTGTTTTCATTGCTGTTCCTTGTATTTTCCCTTGAGGACCAACTAGCAGCTAAACTTACCCCTTTTGACTTACTGATGAAAGTGAGGTGATATTTAACATTTGAAGCTTAGTTTTACCTTTTCTAAAAATGACTTCAGAATATAAACAATTTCAAAGAAAAGCTTATTTACTTTCTTCAGTTTCTTAAGTCTTAAGAGGAACTTTACTTACTTGTATTTTTCAAAAATCATTATCAGTTCCTAAAACACACACAATGTGGTAAACTAACATTACCTTGATAAAATTTGTTAAATAAGAAAAGTAAAATGAAAACAATCGTCAGTTAAACAGTATATAAGTAAATTATATTATACATTGGCATATTGTTTTTTTTCACATTGGCATATTCTGTCGTGACTTGGTATATTGTAGTTTGTGACTTTGCCAGTAGTAAATATTTAAATTAGTTGTGATTTTCTTTTCTTTTCTTTTATTTTTCTTTAGCAATCATGATAGAGAGACATGTATGCGCATTATAATCAGTGGTGTGATGATATTTAGCAATCAGTTATCCAGGAGGAAAACTAGCTTTGTTTGTAGTACTTGCTGTTTTCGGAGTGTCAATACCCTCACCATGGAGGATTTCAAGCTGCCAACACAGTGTCGCTGAACACAGAGTCAGAGAAGAATGCATAGCAGCTCACTGTTGAGCCGATGTTCCTCCATCTGAGCACAGTAGAGCAAGTTAGCCTCACAGCGCAGATTGTAGCAAAACAGTGAAATTATTGGGAAATGATAAATTTTTGAGTATTCAGTATCTTTGTCTTTAATTTAATTATGTTTATATACTTTCATTTTTAATAATGACTTAGTATAACAATCTGCTCTCATAATTTCTGAAAATTCACTAGTTGGCTCTTGTGATCTGATTTGAGCTGACTGTAGTGCATCATGGCTTATAATAAAGGTAGAGCAATAAGGTTAAGAGAATGATCCCTCCGGTTCTCTGTGTACATTGTTACAAGAAAGCCCTTACCCTTCAAGTCAATTTTTTTCCTTCCATCCTTTAGAAATTATTGATAAGTCCTTTGCACCTAGCAAAGAAGGTGTTCTTTACGCCAGAGATTTTAGGTCATGACGTTTATTATGAACTGAAAGAAAAATATTTAAGAACAAACGTATGTTTCATTAGATAAAGGTCTTCTGCTTCTTCGTCTTTACAGTGAATGAAATAGTGCCTTAAATTTTGTGGGGTGTATCTTCTTCTTAAGGGGCCAAGATATCGATATTGTTGATATAGACCTTTCAGTTTATCTAACAGATTCTTAACGTTATCTTCTAATAAGCAGGGGAAATATCAACAGCACACAGTTTTATACTTCCGGTACTCTTTCAGTGGGCATCTGGAATTATCACTAGGAGAATATAAAAGATAATTCTTTCTTCTGTTCTACATTTTGCATTACTGGAATTTCTTTTTCTTTCTTTTTTTAATCATTGCAGTGGAGTAATGGGTCTAAGAAAAATGAACTTGGCAGTAACTCCAAATGCTGTAGCTTGAATGTATTCTCCTATAGAATTTCCTCTATAATAATTTAATATGTGATATTTAAATGTCCCCAGTTTTAGTTAGCGTGTTGGTCTGCTCTGTCAGTTGTCCTATACTCTAGTGTTAAGAAATTACAACATACAGATTTTGACAGCTCTTGTCCCTGGTGTGCTAAGGCACTCGTTTTAATACATACGGTTCTGAAGTTGAAGTTTTATGTTTCTCTTTCTTACTTCCAGTCCTGACCTGGTGGTGACAGCAGAACATCATGCAATTGGTGTTACCAAGCAATCATAAAAAGATACATACACATGATCATTAAAATAAATACATCAAAATGAAGTATGTGAAACTGTTCCATTAGCATAACTAACAGCTGAAATGTAACATAACAAATCAACACATGTGTTACAACATTTGGTATTATTCTTGACTTTGCCTTTTAAGGCTACACAGAAATTATTCTTGTTTTTATTGGAACACAGATGAGTGTCAGGCTGTAGCTCATCAAGTGGTCCCTACTTATGGAAAAGATGCTTTCCCAAAAACTGCACTCACCTTTGGCATAGTGAGGGTACTTTTCTGGGTGCTTCTGGAGCATGACATTTGAAATTTAACCTCGTAGCTATCATCATCATTTAGCAGTCTAGTTCTTGGTATATGAGAAATCAAAATAGCACAGGCAATTGTGTAAAATATTTTTCTTTTTTCCCCCTTGCTTATGACATGGTTAAAAACAATAATTCAATAAATCCAGAATTCTCCTTTCTCAGATATGCTTATCTGAACTTACAGTGAGAGAACATTATACATTCCAGAGCCTACAAAAATGGATTAAAGGTGGGAAAATCATAAACCTGGGATGCATGGAATATACTTGAAAGAAGATTGGGATCCACCTCTATCCAACATAGGTCTATTAACCTATACTTCCCAAATCATTTTGAAAACCATTAAGTGGCAATACCGAAATCCTGCTTGAAAAATATCTTAGGGTTGGAAAATATATAAATTGCAATGAGAGATGTCATATTTTAATTTGAGTCATCTCCTGTCTAGTGCAATATATCTCTTGTGCACAAGACAAAAGTTCTAATTGAGGCTTCTGAGATTTCCTAAAAGAGATATTTTTGTGTTATTTTTCTATAATGTCAACAAGCTAATATGTATTAAAGGTAGTTTGATTTGAATATTATTTTAACTTCCATTAGAAAGCAAAGGGTTTATCAAAATACTGTTTTTCTCTTCTTTCGGTCTTCGTTTCTCCCAATTTGCTTCTCTATTCCACTTTCCAGTTCAGGTCTTCCTCCTGTCTCCACAGAATTCATCCTACATTATTTTCTTTCCATAGTCTTGTTAACTAACTAACATGTGGCCTTGAGAGTTTAACGAAAGGAAAATTAACTCGCAGAATTTCAAGACCATCAGAGACTTTTTCAGGGCGAGGCAGGCATTGCTTTCCTCCTCTGTTTGATACAGACGCCAAGAAAGTGAGTCACAGGCACAGGTGTAGAGTGGGCTGGGCAAGCCGCCCATTGTGCATTTCCTGATTACATAACCTCTGCGTGTCTCCAGGAGAGATGGGGTTTAAAGCCTTGTTTTGCACAGTGCCAGGCAGTTTGATCACAGACAGGCAGTGCTTGTATCCCTTCTTCAAAACTTTCCTGCTGGGTTGTTAAAGCATCATAGGTTAATGTTTAAATTGGAATCATGTCGGCCACAGCTGTGCCTGAGTGAATCTCTACTTTTAATGTGAATCAGAGTAGCTGACTTGGAAATGAAGGGAGCATTTTCTTCTCTAACATCAGCTACACTGTTATTTACTCAGTGGCTAGAAAGGAAGAACTGGGTGGTCAATAAAAAAAAACAAAAAAAAGCAAATGATCCCCAGATAGGCTGTTTAACAATGTTAAATGATGTTTCTAACCCATAATTAGACTATATTATTTAGCAATCATAAAGCACAATCTTTATAGTTAATGTTGAAGTCCATTCATGTCAATTTAAAAATAATTTTCAGCATATTCACAAAAATTTTAAAGGTGGGGTTTAGCTTACAAATTTTGGTGCACGATTGTGACTACATCGCTTGTGTTTATTATGTAGTTAGTTGTCTATTATCCACCTAGATTGTCCCTGGATTGTTAGAAACACATATTAGAAAGACCATCTCAGATTTTAATGACATGACTCAATGGAAAATACTATAAAAATTGATTCTGTGACCTAATAAATAATGGATGATGGAATTAAATTTTCTTCTCCTCACTACCCAACCATGTCTGTTCCTACTACCCAGTGGAGAGAGAGACACCAGCCTCAAAGGAAGACAGGAAATGTGCATAATGTGTGCTTGGGATTTTTTGAGAAAATCTCTTTTTAATGCTTCCAGTTCTGTAATTTTACAGTAAGACTAGTTAAGAATCTGTGAGGTGGGAGGAAGTGTGTTGCTGTTAGGGATTATGCTCGTTATCACAGTGGGAATTGGAGAAAGAATAATAACTTCGATGATAAGGAACAGTGTTTTGATGAACATGACTGTGTGTGGGGGGGAGGTGGGGTAAAGCAAATAAATACCTGAATTTGGTTGCAATAAGATAAGGGACATATTTTTTAATTTGTACCATAATTTTCACTTAGTATATTTATCCTTAACAAGAAAGTCTGTGAATCTTCATTCAATCCAATTTCTAAATAAAATAATCCTGGCTTGAGGTTTTAACTTTTGATAGCAGGTATTCAATGCATATGAGTACAAATTAGGCAAATGTGTGTATCTTAGCAAGAAATATCTTCTTTCTTTCCAATGTTAAGTATGTGTCAGGCAATTCTAAAACACCTTATTTTAGAGGTATTTCATAGTTTTAGCCAAATGTGGGTAGCTGATAAATATAAGCGTGTCTGATAATGACAATATCCAATGGGGAGGCTCCAAATTACCTTAATTAGAAGAGGAGACAGCAGTAAGTCCCACTGTTTGGTTCATGGCCTCAGTTTAAAAATCTGGGAATAAACCTAGGATGCATGGAATATGCCTGAAAGGAGATTGAGATTTACTTCTATCCAATAGACCAATTAACTTACACTTTCAAAGTGATTTAGAAACTATTAAATGACAATGCTGAAATCCTGCTTGAAAAATATCTTAAGGTTGGAACACACATAAACTGTAATAGGCTGTCATATTTTAATTTGAGCCCTCTCCTGTCTAGTATAATATAGATACTGTGCACAAGATTTGGTTCTAATTAATAAAGTTTCTAAGATTTCCTTGAAGAGGCAGATAAATATTTTTGTGTTATTTTCCTATAATGCCAGAAACTAATATGTATTAAAAAGTAGTTTGATTTGAATATTAATTTAACATCCATTAGTAAACATAAGTTTATCAAAATATTGTTTTTCCTCCTCTTTTGGTCTTCTTTTCTCCCAATTTGCTTCTCTATTTCCTATAGTAACCACCATTTTTTGTTCTGTTTTGTTAGTTCATTTGCTCTGGTTATTTATATTTCACATATGAGAGAAACCATCGAGTAACTTCTTTCACTTTCAATTTGACTTAGCATAATTACTTCAACTTCTAGTTGTGTCACAAAAGGCAAAATTTACTTTGTTTTATAATAAATGAGTAGTGTATGGATTATCTTCTCTTGAAAGAGTTTCTAAACATTTTATTTCCCTGTCCCAAGACATAAATGTGACTTTACCGTGGATTTAGTATAATTCAATAAACATTTATGACATCTACTCTCTGCCAAGAAGAGTTTTAGGAGTTGGAGAATCGCAGATGAATAAACTTCAGTATTTGCCCTCAGACCTCATTCTAGAAGAGAAGACATATACACACATAATTGCATAATAGTGTGATAGATGTAGCGGAAAGAAGAGTATGATCATGAGACCCTTGAGAGGAGGGTATGGGTAAGTTTTCCTTGAGGAAGAGAAATCCATAATGGTTTTTAAAAAAAAATAAATTAGTTTTATCAGGCAGATAAGGTGCATGAGATAGGGCAAATATCCAAGATTAAAAGAATAATATGTGGATTGTATGGATGTAGTAAGGCTCAGGGAAATTAGCAGAAAAATTAGTATTTGACTGTAAAGAGTTACTGTAAAGGTGACTTTCCTTGCCTTGGTAATGAAGGTGGTGTGATGACATGCAGCTGAGATGTTGAAGAGTCTGATTTATATGCAGTGTTATAAACCGGTATTATCCCAATTTTAAAAAGGTGATTAAATGGCTTGTGAACTTAAAAAGATAATCATTGAAGATCTTGTCATCCAAACTTCTGTGTGGTATCTATGTATTGTATTGTTACCATTGTTTTTCATTTCTCTATCAATGGACAGGCATTGAGTCCTATTTATTAATCTTTGCATATATAGCAATATCTAATCTTTAAAAGATTACTTTATATATTGACATTTGGTACAAATCTCAACCTAATTATCTGCCATCCATCCATCCATCCATCCGTCCGTCCATCCATCCATCCAATCATCCATCCATCCATCCATCCATCCATCCATCCATCCATCCATCCATCCATCCATCCATCCATCCATCCATCCATTGCCTGAGTTTTGCCTAGACTTTTCATGTATGAAGTCTAAGTATATAAAATAAAATTGAAATAAAATATAATGAACTGGTGATTCTTAGTAAAACAGCATTTTTAAATCTGATATGCAAGGTATGACATATCCCATAAGTAACATTTTAAAAATAAAATTGTATTCAATTGCTTTAAATAGCTACTAGTAAGAGAAGGCAAGTGAGTAGAAACTGACCCCCAGGGCAATTTGCCTGTTCTATGCAAATTCTATGTATATATTTCTAGTTACTCTTATTTCTTTCTTGTATCTCTTCTACAGCATTGGACACCAGATGGAGACATTTTTACAGCAAAGGGAGATCATTTGCAACAGCCATAAGAATTTTGCAACTCAGTATTTGGTCTCTAGAAGACTAATAACCACTTTTCAGCACTAGTTTATTTTTACCTCTTGTTTCCAAAAGGGCATATCACATTATTTTAAAAAGCATAAATGTTAGAAATGCCATGAATGTAAGAAAAAAGAGACATATAATCTCTAATCACTCATAGTAATACATAGCAGTCAGAAAAACTGGAAAATCCAAATCATATTCTTGTCAAGAGCCATTGACTAATTGACTAATGATTGATGAAGAAATAGAAAAATAAAATGAAAAGCAGCCTTTTGAGTAAGCACGCTGCTTTGTCATAAGTAGCTTTGCCTATCTTTTCAGGCAAAAACAAAATCATGTGCACTTGTTTCACCATCTTTCAATTTTTTAAAAAATGTCTTTGTTGAATAATTTACTAACCATTACGGTTTCTCCCAATATCCTCTCCTTTCTCCCTCCTTAGTATCTCTTTGCCACATATGTCGCTCCTTCAGCTACTTTTGACATTGGACTTCAACAGGAAAAGAAGAAAGAAATTTATATGAAAATACAACCACCGTTTGAAGATCTTTTTGACACAGCAGAAGAATATATTCTTCTCCTTCTCCTTGAGCCCTGGACAATGATGGTGAAATCAGACCAGGTTGCATACAGAAAGGTATTGTGGCACTGATAAATTGTGTGTGAGCCTTTAGGTCCACTGGGACATCGATGATGAGCACCATTGTTAATTCACAAGGGAACAATGAAAAAAGTCTCACATGGATGAGGGATTCAGATTTAAGATTTAAACAGGCTCAGAATTGGGGCAGGGAGAGTTTTCATTAACTTTTTTTTTTTTACTAGATTCCTTGTTGTCTCCTAAAAAGAGATTTAAATCAATGTAATTTTTAGTTCTCCATGCAAATATGTCAGCAGAGAGAAATCTGAATTTTGGCTTCCCGTAAACCAGCCAAATATGCTGTGCTCATATACTGGCTTTGTCCCTTCTTCTCATTTCTCAGCAGTGGCTTTAATTTTGATTAATGAAAAAAGCCCGTTTAATTTTATGCTGGATGAGTTACAGTAAATATTACACCCATGGAAAATATAAACGTTTCATATGTATTGTGGAAGCACATTCTCTGACTTCAGTGCTGCTATTTTAAAGCATCCCCAGATGTTCATCAGGTCAGACTGCTTGATTGGATGAAAGTTTCAACACATCTTTTCTCATTCCAAATGAGGTCGTTTTAAGCCTCAGTGCTTGAATATTTTCACTGTGCTTATTGATGGGTGGAGGAAATTTCTTTAAATATTTATTTTGAAACACAAATTAAAACCATTCACGAGTATTTTTTTTTTTATGAAGTTAATGTACGTCCCCTGTGCATGAGTTCATTTCAGGTAGAAGTCCGCTGGCTCTTCCACAGCTTCTTAGATAGTCATGTCTGCTATCAGAATGGAGAGGGAAGGAAATTAAAATAAATGTAATTTCATTACATTGTGGATAGAGTTACCTTCTTATGGCTTACTAATCTGAATGAGCCGAATGGTGAAATTTTCATTCCTGATTTCTCTTTGTCCTGAAAAAAATGAGCATTGCATCCTTTCACTACAAAAGTACATATTATACTAGGAAACTTCAAATAGTACATGAAATTTTAGAAAGTTCTCTCAAGTCATTATTTTAAATAGTGTAGACTGTAGAGAAAAATGATTTTGAGATGACTTTTTTTTTTTACATTTAGAATTATAACTAACTCCCCTAAACCAAAAAGTTTTGGCATTAGTAAAGATCATTATGAAAGATATGGACAAATTTTATACTCTTTAGTATAAGGAAATATAAATCTCTCTTTGATTCTAGAAACTTCCTTAAATCAGCCCAGAGGACTTCACTAAATGTCCAGTTGACAGGATTACATTAAATTCTTTCCTAAAAAGGGTAACTAAGGAGACTATCAAAATTAACTCTTAAATACAAAAGTTCTCTTTCAGTCAACCAAACTGCATTTTCCCTGCAACAGAGAAATGGGAAATAACCATGCTATACTGGTTATATAAAGCAGTGTGATCACGCTCTGAAGGCTGAGACCTACTGTGAGAGTTTGATTTGATGGTTGGCAGTCTCCTCACTTGCTACAGTAATAATACTTTTGCTCATCAATCACTAGCAATGGAGTATAATCATTTCTTGTTCTTCTTTGGATTATTTTTCACGAAAGCTAGCAGTGCTTGCCTTTGTGACTTTTATCTTGTTATAATGTATAGAAACCAGAAATGTGACCCAACATGTTTCTGTTGATCAGTTCAGTGGGCTGTCCAGAAAGGAGCAATCCTTGGTGGCACTGTCTCATTATGTAGAAATGTATGTATTTTTTAATTAGATGTATTTGAAATCGGAATTTGCATTAACTAATATTTTTTACCACGTTTGTCCTCCTGCCTTTGCCTACAAAGTAATTTGCTTTATTGGCAAGTATGTTTGGTTTTTTCAGCCTAACATTATTGGAAAATTATGCATTCTTTCCCCGCTTTTTCATAATGCACATTCTATTGATGTTACAAACTTCATTATTATTATTTTATTAGGTGGAGCTGGTGGAAGAAATTCGACAGCTAGATTCCACTTACTTCAGAAAGCTACAGGCTTTGCATAAAGAGACATTTTCCAAGAAAGCTGAAGTAAGACAACTCCCTGCTTATAAAACTACCTTTATTTCTTTTATTCTAGAGAGGTTTGCCACTCCATATATTGGCAAGGGGAGAGCATGTATTGAGTTGCTCAAGTTTATGGTAGAGGATAGACAGTTTCATTTTCCAGCTGCAATTTGACAGCTGCCACTTTTTATCAACACATTTAACAGCAAAGCAGATGAGTTAGCAGAGGGAGCTAAGCTACTGACTTGCTTTAGCTATGAGCCATCAGCCGCATTGCATTCCTATCACTGGCTTTTTCCTCTATGGCATCAGCTTTTTGTGGCCAGTCACAAAATAGAATTTCTAAATAGAAAAGAAATTGTTGTGTGACAGCAACAGGCACAATAGACAAAAAAAAACTATGAAAAGAAGGTAAATCATTTGGAAGAGTCACTAAAAAGACTATAGAATTGACCAAAATATTACATGTATTTTGATTTATAAAATGCCACTTTTGCATTGGCCAAGTAAACCGTGATAAATATGGAAAGCCATAAAATGTGTGTATTTACAGGAAAATGGTAGTGTAGATACATATTTATGGGCATGGAAATTTCTCAGGACTTATAAACATAGGAACATAAACAGTGGTATCATATATTTGTATAAAATTATGTATATGTTTCTGTTTGTATACTATGAAATTTCCATAGACAAGTATTTAATAATTATTTATGAAATGTTCCCTCCAAAAAGCAAATAGAATGGAAAGGACAGCATAGAAGTTGCTACATGTTAGTGGAGTTCTAGAATCTAAGTTTGGCTTTTTTTTTTTTTACTGTATGTTTTGTTTACATTTCTTTTTTCTTTGCCTTTTGAGTGTTCCTTCCCTCTCTCCTTCCCCTTGTCCACACCTCTGATCACTCCATCACTTCTTTCATTGCCAGTTATTGGCCAATCTTTAGTCCACTGGATTCTTCCTTTTCCTTCCTGGAGCAATGTTCTTTTGTCAGGTGTACACATGTTTTCTTAGGACTCAGTGGCCTGTGCTTAGTTTTCCAGGTGTATCATTGTTGCAGGTAGCCAGTTCATGCATGTTTTTATCTTTTCAGCGCCTCCTCCTTCTTATTGGTTGTCTGCTCAGACCCAACTTCTTCTTTGCTTTGTAGTTCTGGTGGCTGGCGTTGGAAAGGTTTCTCCCAGCTATATTCGATGTTCATGTAAAAACTTTCTTGATCAGGATAGGCTCTGGTGGATCTTGGTCTCTGTGGGCTGCTGCCTGTCTCTGTGGCTTTCCTCTTTGCATGAAATGTCAGGGTGCTTAGCTCACACTGAAGGCATCTCTGAACCGGGAAATGCCATTCCCCGCTGTGGAACTTCGGTGCTTGTATTTCTGAGAGTTGTCTCTATAGTTAGTCTCACAGCCCTGTGTCCCATGGATCTGACATATTCATTTGTTCCGGGCTTTACTTCTTTCTCCTCACTTCCACCTTCCTGTGTATCTGTTGGTGAATTAGTGATTTAGTTGTTTCTGGTGAGGATTGACTGGATTTAGAGAAGACCAGATGGGGTGACCCCTCCTGAGCCACGCCCACTGCCCTCCACCATACCCGCCACCACCACCACCACCACCCCTTCACCCTCCACCCCCATTGGCCTGTGCTATGGCAGTTCCCTCTAGTCCAGACAGGAAGGGCTGAGCCTCCAGGGACATGGTTGGCCCGCTCCCCGAGGGAACTGGGTAGAAGTGTGGGCAAGTGCCTTTTTAGTTCCGGGCCTATGTTTATGGGGACCTGGATTCTGGAGGCCACTTGCTGGTCAGAAATATGACTGGGGGGGTATCCCCCACCGTTTGCACCCCATCTGGGGGGTGCTGCGTGGGAGGACTGAGGCTCCAGGGACATGGTTCTAGATTCTAAATTCTTTGCCAAGTTTATTACTGAACTTTTACATGGCATTGTCCTAATGATTTTCATTTTTATTTAAATTTTGCCAATTAAATTAGGTAATTTGTTGTGTTTAAGAGATTTTTATAAAAAGTATTATTTCACTAGGACACTACTGGTGAAATTGGAGCTGGTATTCCATCACATCCTGATCTTTCTAAACAAACAGAATATTGGAATAATGTTCCTGCAGAATATAAACATTTTAATTTTAATAATCTACTTAATAACAAATTGGAATTTGAACACTTCCGTCAGTTTCTTGAGGCTCATTCTTCAAGGTGAGAAACATAACTATTTTAAAATGCATGTAATCATTTTTTCTAAGCTATTTAGAAAAATACTAGCTTCTTTGATTCAATATATTATATTAGTGATTTGGTGCTAGATTTTACTCATGTCAGTCAAAATTAATGAGCATAATTACCTGAAAGTTACATGGGTAACTTTTTGTTATTTGAGGAGTATATTTTGGTAATACCAACCGCAAAATCTTCTAAGTGTTCTAACAATGTTTATTGATATTTTTTGCCAATGGTTAAATTAAAATACCAGTATGTTTAGTTTTTCCCTTTCCTGCACATTTATCTAGACAGGTGCCCATTTCTGACACAGTCCCTTTTACATTCACTAGGTTATTGAAGTTACTATAGTATTTTGTAATTTTTATTACCTAATACACAAGTGAAACATTGCTGTTTTGCACAGATCTTGGAGCTTTGTGATATATTAATCTCATATAACTTGTGATATATTAATCTCATATAACGATATATTAATCTCATATAAGTTGAAGCACTGATCAATTTTTTTCTAATAGTTTTCTTCAAGATAGCAGAAACTGATTAGATCTGCAAGCCACATTTCACATAGTTTCCCTTTGTGATGAAAATTGTTCTGAATTTAGCATGTTGCCAAAAAGATATGGAACAGGTGGAAATTATCATTAATGAAAGAGCTGAGAGATACTATGGGTAATGGTGATAGAATCTCTTTGGATTCTGATATTACTTTTACTCATTCATGTATTTAGACAGAAAGAGTTCACCTATCTGGCCTTGAAAGGATCACATGTGTACACAATATTATACCCATATTCCTTGATGTAATGCTGTGCCAACTAGTCAAGACAACTAGCTCTGTCAAAAAATTAAAATTGAGCTGGGCATGGTGCCTCGTGCCTGTAAGCTTCAGCCTATGAAGCGGCTAGGCATCACGGTTCGAGTCCCACTGGGGCCCTTAGCGAGACCTAGTTCCAAAAATAATAGCTGGGCTTGGTGGTGCACGCTTGTAATCCCAGCTACCTGAAAAGCTGAGGCTGGGGATTGCTTGAGTCTGTGGTACCCCGGGCAACGAGAGCCTGCAGTTCCATGTGCAAAAATAGCAAGAACTAGTCTCAAAAAAATAAAATAAAATAAAATAAAATAAATAAATAAAATTGAGAGAAAGAAATAAGAAGAACTGTACCTTGTTTTTGTTTTTCTTTTAGCATGGATCTTATGTGTTGGACAGACATTGAGCAGTTCCGAAGGATAACTTACAGAGATCGAAAGCAAAGAGAGGCAAAAGCTATTTATATAAAAAACAAGTACCTTAATAAAAAATATTTCTTTGGGCCTAAGAGTCCAGCTTCTCTAAGTCAGCAGAACCAGGTATCAATATGTAAAGATATTTTCTTTATTAAAGTATGAAAACCAAAAATTTATTTCTTTGCACCATTAACCTGAACATTTTCTTCTTTTTAAATTGAGGTAGTATTGCTTTGCAATATTATCTGTGATTTGGAGGTGTAAGAGCTCATCCTTCAAGTATTTTGTTACCACACTGCACCCACCACAGAGACACTGAAAGTCCTCTATCAGAGTCCAGTGCATCCTTCCCACACTTTGCTCTTCCTTCTTTCCCCTATGAGAGTCTTAGTTCTACAGTCAGATTTCTTGACTTTGTGATAGGTTTGGTTTTATCAGACCCTGTGCTTGGTTTCTTTATACTCCACCATCTAGCATTTGTCTTTCTCCTTATGACTTTGTTTAAAATCATCCTGTCCACTTCCATGCATATTATCATAAGAGTTTATCCTAGTTTTTAAATTTTTAATTAATAATGGGGTATCCCCATCAAGTATTGCCACATTATTGCACCATCAACTCTTTTTTATAACTGAACAGTATCCCATTATATAGTCTTTTTTTCTTTTGCTTTTATGACTTATGTTGAACACTTTTGAGTTTTTTTTTTAGGTACTCATGGGAATCTGCAATTTAAATATCTTTAAAATTCTCCCAAGTATTACACATTATAAAAATGTGTTACTTTAATTTATAGGATAAAAATAACTTTTATTCATCCATTCATCATACATGCAAGTATTTATGAAATGTCAGAAACTATTCCAGGTGCTCAGGTTAAGTGCTGAACAAAGTCCTTGTACTTTTCAGGAAAAACAGTCATATCAGCTATTAAGTCTCATATCTTTTTCCTTTCTGTTCTTCTCTTAACTGATATTACTCTAAGCATTCATGTTTGGAAAATCCTGTTTGCCATTGCCTTGTTCGCAGAAACTTGTTTTCATTAACCAGAAACATGGGTTTGGCCATTATGCGGGACCAATGAAATATGACCTTAATCACTAATAACTACTGTGTTGTTATTTACTGCAAGGAATTAGACTGGGACTCAGCAGTGGTGTTCGTGCAAACTTTTGATCACATAAAATGTGACTCAGTTTTTATGTTTTTGAAATATAAAAGCTAAATACTATATTTATTTAAAGTTTTCTAGTACAGCATTAACATCTAGAGATCAAATGTACAGCATTGATTTTTTGGTTTGGTAGATTCTTTGGTTTGGTAGTTTGAATATCCTAATGCTATATGATATAAAATATGTTTCATATTAATGCTAAATTAAGTAAAATTTTAAATATTCAGAGGGGTTTACTAGTGAGGCATATAAAATTAAAAAGCTACATCCTTGGGGTCTGGAGTGAGTAGGAATTAAGGAAAAGTCCTTGATAGTAAGAGGGAGAAGAAATTTTAGAATTAAGTAACGTTGACGAAAATGTCTCACTACTAGTTCCTTGAGACACAAATCTGGGCCACATTAACAGAAGTGGCTAGGCATCCTGGTGAGCACAGTATGAAATAAACAGGAAGGTTTCTATTTGAGTTGAGCTATAGTGCATGAGGTTTCATATGTGGTGCTACAGTGTGAACCCTTTATAGTATAAAATGCTGAGAATGTAAAAATCAGTGAAAAATCACCCATTTCTTCCAGAGCATATGATTGTGTTACTACAGAGTTACTATAACTTTTCCTCCTCAGCTTTGGTTTTACCTTTATTTTTATCTACTCATTTTATAGGTAAGATTGCTCTATCACACATTTTATGTTGATTGCACTAGGTTTGGTTTCATTTGTGTGATCAGTTTGCTCTTTGATTAACACAAGTAAACTGTTTTTAAAAACAATATTATTGTTAATATTATATGATTAACAGTATTAAAGCATGGCTAAGAGGATTTATCTTTTTTATGTAAGAAAATATTACTACCAGTAGTTTTGATTTAACTTATTAATCGAAGGAAAGCTAAGAAAAAGGTATTTTTCCAGAATGGGCAGATTCCTAGAACAATGCAGTCATCCAAAATTGAGCAAAGAAATAGTGAACTTAAACAGGTCAATTGCAAGCAGTGAAACTGAGGCAGTCATTAGAACTCTCCCCTAAAAACAAGAGCCCAGGTCCAGCTGGTTTCACAAATGAATTCTACCAAACTTTCAAAGACAAACTGGTACTGTTAAAACTCTTTCAAAACAATTGAGAAAGAAGGAAAGCTACCAAATACATTCTATGAAGCAAACATTACACTAATTCCAAAACCAAACAGAGATAGTGCAAAGAAAGAGAACTACAGACCAATCTCCCTAATGAACACAGATGCAAAATTCTAAACAAAATCCTGGCAAACCAAATCCAACATTGCATAAAAAGGATTATCCATTATGACCAAGTGGGATTCATCCCAGGGGGGAACAGGGATGGTTCAGCATCTGAAAATCAATCAACATAATCCATCACATTAACAAAGAGAAAAACAAAAACCATATGATCATGTCAATAGATGTGGGAAAAGCATTTGATAAAGTTCAGCATCCTTTCATGATGAAAGTCCTGGAAAAAATTGGTATAAAAGGAACATACCTCAAGGTAATAAAATCTGTATATGACAAACCCACAGCAAATATCACCCTCAATGAGGAAAAACTGAAATATTTCAATTAAGGTTTGGAACCAGGCAAGGATGCCTACTCTCGCCACTTCTTTTCAACATAGGTCTGGAAGTCTGAGCTAGGGCAATAAGACAAGAGAAAGACATTAAAAAGAATCAAAATAGGGAAAGAAGAAATAAAGCTATCATTATACACGGATGATATGATACTCTATGTAGAGTACCCAGAAAAATCTACAGAAAAGCTAATTGAAATAATAAACCAATTCAGTAAGGTAGCTGGACACAATATCAACACACAAAAATCAACAGCATTCATATATGCAAAGAATCAGTCAGAAGGAGAAATTAAAAAAAACACTCCCCATTTACCATCACACCAAAGAAAATTAAATACTTGGGAATAAACCTAACAAAAGAAGTAAAGGACCTATACAAAGAAAACTATAAAACATTCTTAAAAGAAATAGAAGATGATGTAAAAAAATGGAAAGACATTCCCTGTTCATGGAGCGGAAGAATCAACATTATCAAAATGTCCATACTACCAAAGGCAATCTACAGATTCAATGCAATTCCAATAAAGACTCCAATGACATTTTTTGTTTTTGGGGACTAGGTCTCGCTATTTTTGCCCGTGGAACCTCAGTCTCTCTTTGCCCGGGGTACCACGGACTCAAGCCATCCCCAGCCTCAGCTTCCCAGGTAGCTGTGATGACAGGCACATGCAACCACGCCCAGCTATTTTTTTGGGACTAGGTCTCACTATGGGCCCGAGGTGGGACTTGAACTGCGATCCCTAGCCCTGGCCGCTTCATAGGCTGAAGCTTACAAGCACAAGCCACCGTGCCCAGCTCCAATGACATATTTTAAAGAGATAGAACAAATTACTGAAATTCATATGGAACAACAAAAGACCCTGAATAGCTAAAACCCGTTTGACAAACAGAAGAGAGAATGGAGGTATCACTATTCCAGATGTCAAACTATACTACAAAGCCATAATACTTAAAACAGCATGGTACTGGTACAAAAACAGACAAACAGACCAATAGATCAAAATCGAATACCCAGAAATAAAACAACACATATATGGTCAAGTAATCTTTGACAAAGGGGCAAAAAACATACTCTGGAACAAGGGTAGCCTCTTCAGTATAACTGATGCTGGGAAAACTGAATCAAGACATGTAAAAAAAATGGACCAGGACAACACCCTCACACCTTCTATGAAAATCGACCCAAAATGGATAAAGGACTTGGATGTGAGACCTGCAACCATAAAATGCAGAGAGGAAAACCTGGGCAAAACCCTTCATGAATTTCACCTCAGAAATCCATTTTGGGAAACAACTATGGCTGGCAAAAAAATGAAGGAAAGCATAGACAGCTGGGACTATATCAAACTAAAAAGTTTCTGTACAGCAAAAGAGACAATAATAAATAAAACAAAAGAAACCCAACCAACTGGAAGAAAATTTTTGCTCTCCAGACAAGTGACAAGGATCTGATAACAAAGATCCACAAAGAGCTCCTACAGCTCAACAAAAACAAAGCAAAAAACCCACTCCAAAAATGGGGAGAACTAAAAAAAACACTTCACCAAAGAGGAGATACAGATGGTTAATAGGCATATGAGAACGCTCCACATCACTAATTATCAGGGAAATGCAAATTAAAACCACACTGAGATACCAAATTACACCAGTAAGAATGACCCATATAAATAAAATGGACAACAAGTGTTGATGCAGAAAAAAGAACTCTCTTACACTGCTGGTGGAAGTGCAGACTAGTCCAGCCACTATGGAAAACTGTGTGGAGGACCCTCAAACAATTGAAAGTGGAATTATCATTCCACCCAGCAATCCCACTACTGAGAATCTACCCAGAGGACATGAAAACACTAATTCAAAAGGACACCTATATGCACATGTTTATTGCAGCTCTGTTTATAATTGCCAAGATTTGGAAACAAACCAAATGCCCCCAAACTGACGGTTGGCTGAAAAAAATGTGGTATTTGTACACGATAAAATACTATGTATCAATCAAGGAGGACAAACATGTCATTCATATCAACATGGATGGAACTAGAAGGACTCATATTAGCAGAAATAAGCCAAAAAGAAAAAGAGAAATGCAGGATGGTCTCATTTATATGATGGATATAGGGGAAAAACAAATAAATAAGAAAAAATAGAAACAACCAATAGGACTAGATGATGGAGTGAGAGAGGATGGGGGAAGACGGCGGGAGGTACAAAGGGCACAAAAGAGTAGGCTGGTTAACAGGTGTTAGGGAAGTGGGAAAGCCCCAGGGTACACAATCATGTAATATAAATATAAGTACACATATAGGTGCAAAATTTAAAAAAATTAAATTTTAAAAAACCAGCCACCACAGAGATTGTTGACATTCTCTGTGGATATCTCTTCTACCCTATTTCCCATTATGCAGTCCCAGAAATAATAATCAGTACACTGGATTTGATGTTTGTCATTCCTGTGGTATTTGAAACTTTTAAATCACACATCAGTAAATAATATATTATTTTGCATGGTTATAATTTTGTAATTATGGTATTGTAATATGTATACCTATCTGTATGTAACTTGCTTTCTTTCCACAAAAAATTTTTAAAAATTAAATAAAAAATAAAAAGAGAAAAAGGTATTTTTCCAATACACAGTTCAAAAATTTTGAGCTGTGTGTACACAAAACCAGATAGAAAACAGAGTGACTGATCGCATGGAAAAGTCACTTTTTTTTTAAGCCAGTAGTTATACAGAAGGAAGATTTGGGCAACAATGAAGTTGTATGTTCTGAATGGAGCTACTATTGCAAGTAAGAGAGTATTATCTGTCTAATGTGACCTTTCTGACTTCTGGTGCCTCTCTCAGAATTGCTAGAGCTACCCTGTGTTCAAACCAATGTTTGTTGATATAATATACGTTATTAATATCAAGTCAAAGTTGTCGCTTAACTAATTAATGTCCTATTTCCCTTATATAAAAAAAATTGCATTCTCAACTCAATTGGACAAGAATCACAGATTCATAGACTATTATACCTAGAAGAGCACATAAGAAACATATGTTCCCTTATTTTTCATGCTCCTAAGACCACGGAGGGAAAAAATGTCATTGCTATGCTCACATAGGTTAAAAATTCCAATCTTGTATTCTATGAACTATAAATAAAATCATATATCTGAAACAATTAAACTGCAAATCTCTTCATGAAGGGAAATTCTGTCTTTAAAGAAAATAAAAATGGTAGCACCTATTGGGTGCTCAGCAAATGGTTTGGGGGTGAATGAAGAAATTATTGACTACTGATGTTCCTTATTTAAACAAAAGTTTGTCATTTCTGTTTAATTTTTATTTTCTTAGATAATGCAATTAAGTGGTGGTTGGGGAAAAATTCTCCATGAACAACTTGATGCATCTGTTTTAATTGAAATCCAGAAGCATGTTCTAAATAGACTAGAAAATGTGTGGTTGCCATTGTTTCTTGCAAGTGAACAGTTTGCATCACGTCAAAAGATAAAGGTATACAAATTAGTATAATCTTTAGATAGCAATTCCCAATACCTGTCAAAACATCAAAGGTACACATTTATTGACCTAGATCTTATACCCTGTGATGTACAGGTTTGGAGTATAGAGTCAAATCTCTTAACTTTTGATCTGAACATCGTCACATATTATACAACTTAAATTTTATAACCTTAACTTCATTTGAAAAACATGGAACTAATAATAATTGCTTCATAACATTATCAAGATGAAATAAAATGGTGTATATTTTGTTTTGTGCCTAGCTCACAGCAAATGCTCAAGTATTGTCTGTTAATATAGTTGGTACTTTTATATAATTAGTATTATTGAGTCCTCATGTAAATAGGCAAGGGAGTACCCTATACTATGGAAAATTATGCAGGTCTCCATATTAAATGAGATCACAACAATGAGGTGAAAATATAAAAATATTATTTAATATAAAAGATGCTCTTTGTTGAGTGAAGCAGGGTGCTGAACAATGTATAGAAGATACTAACCTTATATATATGTACATATATCTGCCTATTATGCTGCCCTTCCCTCCTGGTAAAATAGAGAGAATCTGTCCTCTAGGAATGTGCTTGGGAAGAGAGAAGGAACTTTACTTTTTACTTGATAAAATGGAGGAATTACTTTACTTAATTTTTATTTTAAAAGAAGTTTATATTATTGTGATAATTTAAAAAATGACTATCACACCTGAAAATAGAAAAATCTGATCTTTACAAAAATAACAGGCAGCAGAAAGTGTATAATTTTGGACTTTACTAAATAAAATACATGTCATTAGCATTGCTCAGGAAGAATCTTAAAAAGCTGCTTCTGTATTCAATTTGTCAGACATTTTGAGTCATATTTATCTGAAAATATCCCTAGCTTTCTAAATACTTTAAGTTATAAAAAACATAATATAGCTAGGAATACATAATGTATGGTGTGAACTAGAAAAGATGATTTATTTTAGGCATAAAGTTCCTAGAAATAAGCTTTGGTACACTCACATTTCCTTTTTTTTTTTTTTTTTTTGAGACTAGGTCTCGCTATTTTTGCCCGTGGAACCGCAGGCTCACGTTGCCCGGGGTACCATAGACTCAAGCAATCCCCAGCCTCAGCTTCCCAGGTAGCTGGGATTACAGGCACGCACCACCACGCCCAGCTATTTTTTTGGAACTAGGTCTCGCTACGGGCCCCAGGCGGGACTCGAACCACGATCCCTAGCCCCGGTCGCTTCATAGGCTGAAGCTTACAGGCACGAGCCACCGTGCCCGGCCTCTTTATTTCCTTTTTATACTAATTCCAAATCTCTATCCAAAGCCAAATCAAAAGACACTTTGCCTAATAGAATTTACTATGTTTTCTCACTGTTTAATCACAGTAATTTTATTGTGACTTACAGCCATTTCCTGACATAGCATTATTTGGATTCTGGCAACATTAAGCCAAAGACAAAAGACAAGGGAGAGATTTTATTATAAAATGGTGCTAGAACATCTCATACACTTAGGAGAGAGTTGACACCAAAACTTTAGAAAGACCAGGCGCCAGGAGGACCCAGGGAATCCAAAATTCCCGGGTCTTCCCAAGGCTGTGGTTATCAAAGACTCAGCAGCAATGATCCTGATCTCCCTGATTTGGCAGGAGTGCTTCCCAAGAGAGGAATAAATATGGTGAATAAGCAAAAATCTTGAGAAATGTCTACTATATTTCCCCCTGATGTTGAGTAATTTTTGTAGTCTTCTAAAATTTGTTGTGACTAGAAAATAGTGCACAAAATATCTGGAAAGCTCAATCTCTATGAAACTGAAGCAATTATCTACATTTGGGATACTATTATGCCCTCTCACTGATGAGGAAACTTTAGAGAATTTGTGTGATCAGGGGCATAGGAAAGTTTCTATTTCTAAGTCTGATTTCACTTTCTCCTAAAGTTCACTATCACCTCCACTGACCTTTATCTCACCTTTTAAAGCTATTAAATTAGTCAAGTGATTTCAACACTGGACACTCTGAATAATTGGGATAAAATAATTGGTTTTGCTTTTAGGTACAGATGAAAGATATAGCTGAAGAGCTCTTACTACAGAAGCATGAAAGGAAAATTGGGGTCTGGAAGGCAAGTAATATTTGTTATTCTTCCTCTTGTAAGTTCTCCTCTGTCAAAGCATTATTTTTCTTCCTCTTCTTGCTCAAAGACCCTCATTGTAGACACCGTTTTCTAAGCCACCCGTCAACTCAAGATACTCTTGTTAATTGGCTGATGAAATCTGGAAAAAGCATGATTCTTTCAGAGTCCTGTTCTTAAAGAGCCCTTGACCCATTCAATCCGAGCGACTGGACTTTCAAATTTGTGTTGTTCTTTATTTTGCTACTGATGCATTTATTGAGACAAGCTGTTCATTCCAGCATCTGGTAGTTTATTTTTGAAAGCCAATTACATAAAAAGAGTGAGATGTATGGAGCAGAATCAGTAGGTTGAATTATCTTACATTAGCCTCTTTATTTAGAATTTTATTTTAGCTTTAAAAGAATTAGGATAATTATCATTTTGGTGATTATTTAAGCCCCTGTTATATGTTACCTTACTAGAAATCGCCTGTTTTTCTTTTTAACAAGCATGATAAACACAGTCTTCTTTTGAGCCTCTACATATATGTGTAGTCGTCCTTCTGCTGGTTTTGCTGGAATAGCAAACTAGATCCAGATGACCCCCTGTAAAGTAACAAAGATAAAAATTTTATTTGAATGTTAGAAGAGGGTATGTATCTGTTAGGATGCTCTTTCTCTGTATGTTCACCTCAAAAGGAAAGAAACTGGTATTATCTTTGTCTTGTGCTACACTTTTTTATTAAAATACTAGAGTAAGCTTGTATTTCATACTATTGTGCATTACATATTATGTTATTTTCTGCTTAAATTACAGGTTTTAGTTGAATTACTAAGTTTTAGTATCTTAAGAAGCAGGTCTTAAAAAGCATTATTTGCTGAGTGGGTTTTAAATAAACATCCCATTCTAATACATAGTTGTTCCTATTTATAGGGCTATAATTTTAATATGGACCATATGGTGAGGGTCTTAGCTTTTTGTTCAGGGAGCACATGTGCCTCACAAAAATAGTGATCCATATACTCACTTTATCTGCCTTAAAGGATCACTATTCATTGAGATTGGGTGGTGGTGCCTTAACTTTTCACTTTCCAGCTCAGATGTCATCCTCAGGGTCCCTCTCGATAAAGCTTTTACTCCTCCGACAGAATTATTTGCTCCTCCTTTTGTGTTCCCATAGCAATTTTTACCTAACTCTATTAAACACCTATATTAATGCTCACTTAGGACTTGTTTCAAGAAATGTATTTTATGCATTGTCAGTAATGGAATTTATCATGTGCTTTATAATTGCTTATTAGTATAATTCCTAAGTTCACCTAAAACATTGCCTATGGAATGATATTCCTTGTATAGTTGTAGGCTATCATCAGATCTGAAATTTTTTTAAATGTATCCAGTAAAAATACTACTTATTAAGTTCAATAAAAGCTAGTAATTTTTTTAATCTTACAGTCCAAGGGGAGATGATATGACATTTAAAATGGTCAAAGTAAAAAAAGGTAGACAGCTTGCATTTCAAATTTATAAGAATATAAAATAAGTAAAATTTTTAAGCATTACTAAAATGCTTCAGGCGTCTTGGTTTTCTAAAGTGAATCCTCAGAGGAAGTTTATTATTAAAAACAATGTAGCAATAGTCATTTTTACTATTATTAATGACTTGCAATGATTATTAAATAGCATAAAGATAGTTCATCTAAAATATGGCCTTTTCAGGATAGATTTATAGTAAAGCTCTGTAGTAAGTTTACTATTTAAATGAATATGATCAATTGGTAACACTCTCTAAAACTTATGAAAAAATATATCTTAAAAGTTCAACTACTTTTGCTTTTTGAAAGGTTGGAAAGTTCTATATTAATAGATACCATATATAATGTAGTTCATTATAAATTTTAGCCTGGTAATGTAATGTCATATAATTATAACATTATGAATATTTTGTTCTGTTTAAGCACAGAACTCATACTATGCATTATAATGTAGTTTTTCATCATAATCTCAAATTGTAATGACTGTTTAACCTTCCTAAATGACATGCTCATATATTCTAAATCATCCATTTTGGTTTCCTTCTACCTCTTAAAAACAGGGGCTTATAAAAACATAGAGAAAAAAGGGGGAGATGAGTGGGTAGGAGAGGAAGTTGCCAGTTTCTGTGTATCTATACCATAAATGTCACAAATTTTATTATATGAGATAGAAGATGGTGATTTTTTAGTTAATAAATGACTTTATTACTAGTCTTTAGAGCATAGCTAATTTTATAAATTTTCTGTTTTGTAAAGCCTGTGGAAAGTAAGTGGATATCTTCATCCGGTGAAATCATTGCTTTTCGTAAAGCACTACTGAATCCAGTTACTGCAAGACAATTTCAACGGTTTGTGACCCTAAAAGGAGATTTATTGGGAAACGGGGTACTCTTTTGGCAAGAAGTACAAAAATATAAGGTATTGTACTGGGAAATGAAAATTACCTTATTTGGAGAAGGAAATGCATTAATGAATCAGATTCTTAACTGTAACTTCATCAGCAACATTTGTATAAGATATTCCAATTTTGCTATCTTTATACCAACATGTAAATATTGAGACATTTATTGTTCTAGGTTAAATATACTTATTATTATACAGTTAAAAGTAATTATGAACCCTGAAATTATAGTTTTAGGTTTTTCCAGATATTTCCATATATTAAAATCTAATGAGAACCTGAAAAGCATGTTAACTTTATTTCTGCATATCATGTATCTATAAATGTACTATATATTATCTCATCCTAAAGAGAGTCAAATTCAGAACTTTAACCAAGATCTCTTAGAAGTATTCCTCTTAGACATATTCATAGCAACAGCAGTCAAAATAGTGGATTGTTAATAAACTGATAGCAATGAAAGAGGCCCTTTAATTAGAAAGAATAATTAAGTCTTAAACAAAATAAAGAAGTGAAAAATCCAGATGGGTAGGTACAATTTTTCCAGCATGCTTTTCTCTTAGCAGTCTTGGTAGTGTTCTTATCTTGGAAACATTCTCAGAAAAAAAAAATTGAGACACTTTTTAAAAAATCTTTCTCATAGTAATGTTAAAATATTATTGAGAATTTAAAAGTAGGTAGAGTCTGTTTTTCCAGAATAGTCAATTATAATGATGGTTGAGCAAACTATCTTTAAGCCAATATGAATATGAGTAAGCCCAACCTTGCTAGAATGAAAGGTAATGAGGCAATTCTTCTGATTTTTGTGACTATTTCTCTCTTAGACTGCCCTTGGCTTTCTTTTTAATATCTTTTCTGTGATATAGAAAACAGAGGACACATAATACTAGGTAGCTATTAAAAGTCATACTGTAGGAATTTTTTTTCTTTGAGAAGGTTTAATTATTTAATGTGTCAACTGTTATGCTATATTATAGAATTAAAATGGTGAGTACAACACATCTGTCTCCCACTTAGGAAGGAGGAGGAGGAGATAACCATGAAAACCGGTATCATGAAATAGTATATGAGGTGTGGGCTATTATTCTCAACATTTTACAATGAAAAAATTAAGGCACAGAAAGTTAAGAAAGTCCTAATGTCATAACGTTAAATGGTAGATCTGGAATTTGAACCAAAGCTTTTTGTTGCTTAATCTCATGTTCTTGCCCAATGATTCATGTTCCCTTCCTGTAATGATTATGTTAATATGCAAAGAAGTGATAACAGTGGTCTTAATCAAACATTGTTCTGAATTGTAAAAGAGTGGAAAGAACCCAGATGTTCAACAATAGGACACAGATTACTTAATTATGATATATATATATATATATAAAACAAAATAATCTGCAGCCATGAAAAATCAATCATGCTAAAAAGAATAATCAGTGATGGAAAAGTTGTTTATAGTGTTGAGTCATTTATTGCTTATTAGCAAGTAGTATGATTTGATCTACAATGGTGTGTATGTGTGTCCACAGAGAAAAGACAAAGTAAATTTTCGTCTAACAACTATTTAATGATTACAACCAAGTGCCAGTCTTGATAGGATACAGCCAGTCTTCCCTCTTAGAGTGTATGGTGTCATGGGGCTAGGGGGACAAATAAGTGGTAGATAAGGCAATTAGCGATTATTGAGTGTTGGAAGAAGCACAGGACATTATGACAGGGCCTAAGATGAACAACTCTGCTGACCTAGGGACAGGGAAGGAGCGTGATTAAAAATATACAAGAAGAAAGAATGCTCAAACTGAGACCTTAAAAGTTAACTATGCTAATGGTATGATAGGGCAGAACAATTAGAAAGAAATATCAGTTTCTTACTCTGTTGAAATCCTGTCTCCTCATTCACAAAGTTAAAATGTATAGCTGCAGAAATTTGTCTCACACAAATCTTATAGTCCATAATTATAACAAGCTCACAAAATAATTTTGTATGACAATTTCATTAGTGATGGCAAAAAAAAAAAAAAGAATTTTCTCTAACATACAAAACTTATGTGGTACAAATCGGGTTTTTTTTTTCTCTTGAGAGAACTAAGTAAACTTAGATGTTTGTTCAAGTTCTAAATTAAGTAGAAAGTGCTGTTGTCACAATGTAATGTTTACATCAAACTTTTTAAAAAACACATAACCTATGCCAAACTGAGAAGTTTCGTGTGGCAAGCTTTAGAATTTTTCTCACTTGACTAGTGTCTGTAAGACAGCAATCATAACGCCAACCATGCAGTGAGTATTTAACAAATGTTGGCTCACTTCTGGTCTTAATCTAGACATTTCCTTTTTTTTTTTTTTTTTTTTTTTTTTTTTTTTTTTTTTTTTTTTTTTTTTTTTTTTTTTTTTTGCATTCTAGTGATTTGGCAACAATGTCTTGACAGAGAAATGACAATTCAAGCTAAGCTACCTCCTCATTAAAAAAAAAATGATAGCCCTTTATCTGTGACATGAAACTGGCTATTTTACTATGCAACTATTATAAGTTCTTTAGTCGAAGAGGGCTATATAATTTGTTAGCTGAAAATATATAAATAATAAGAGATACAGAATGGCATACCACACTGTCATCCCAAATCCCCTTAGTATAGAAGGGGTTCTGGCTTCAGGAGCTTTTATGTCCCTCTGTAAATGGAGTTAAGGTTGCTCTTAATGCTGCCCTCATGCCTGGTGTGTACCTGTGCTCACACCACTTATTAACTACCTCAGACTGAAGTAATATGTTTTCATGCTTCTCCTTCACTAGAGCTTGAACCTGTTAAAGGCAGATACTACTGTGTCTTCAAGTTCAGTTCAGTGGGTGGTAGATAGTGTGTATATCAAGCATTCAGTATATAGTTGTGAAATGAGTCAAAGTGGCCACTTAAACTGTTCAGTCAGGATTTGTGTACATTTGTGTAAGGTACATGCATCCAAGCCTTGAGTTCCTCCAACCCAATGAAATAAAAGCTGTTTTTTTAAGGCAACCTTGACATCACCCAATACCCTCTTTTTTTGAAGTTAAAATATATGTATTAACTGGCCAGGCACGGTGGCTTGTGCCTGTAAGCTTCAGCCTATGAAGCGGCCAGAGTTAGAGATTGCGGTTCGAGTCCGCCTGGGGCCCGTAGTGAGACCTAGTTCCAAAAAAAAATAGCTGGGCGTGGTGGCAAACGCCTGTAATCCCAGCTACCTGGGAAACTGACGCTGGGGATTGCTTGAGTCTGTGGTACCCCGGGCAACGAGAGCCTGCGGTTCCACCAGCGAAAATAGCGAGACCTAGTCTCAAAAAAAAAAATATATATATATATATATATACATATATATAAGATATATATATATAATATATATCTTATATATACATATATATAAGATATATATAATATATAATATATATTATATATAAGATATATATAATATATATATGATATATAAGATATAGATATAATATATAAGATATATATAATATATAATATATAATATATATAATATATAATATATATATAAGATATATATATAATATATATAAGATATATATAAGATATATCTTATATATATGGATTAACTGAAACACGTGTTGACACAGCTCTAGAAAGTGTGCTGTTGGTACTTCAATCATATAATGTTCTGTTTTTCCTTATTTAGGACTTGTGCCATTCTCATTGCGAGCAGTCCATTATCCATAAGAAGATCATGACTATTATCAACTGCTTCATTAATTCCAGTATCCCACCAGCTTTACAAATTGACATTCCACAAGAGCAAGCCCAGAAGATTATTGAACACAGAAAGGAGTTAGGACCATACATATTTAGAGAAGCACAGGTAAGCAAGCAGGCTATGACTAAATATATTTCTAAAGAAATTGGCAATATAGGTATTCTTTGAAAGTTTTTATATTGTTTATATTTGGCAGTGTTCCAATTTTTCTAACATTGGGACTTATTCTATTTAATTAAAAAAACCTTTATGTATGCCACAGACCATAAGAAATATATGGCTAATATATGGCTAGTACAATTGCTGAAAACTGATGCTAATATATGACTAGTACAATTACTTGAATATTATTCTTTGATTCCCCATAGCTATCATGTTTATTTCCAACATACAAAACTCCAGCTAAATCCTCCTTCCTTTCCCACCATTCATATTCCCTTTTAAGATATCTGCTACCACAAAAAATATGTGTGTCCCAAGATTTGTGTATTTTTAAAGATTGGAATATTCACATAACTCATAAAATAAGTGAGAGGAGATTTAAGTACCCGACCAACATAAAGTACACAAGCTTGTGAAAGTAAAAGCATGCCTGTTAACCTGCTCAAGTTACTTCTTTTTAAGATAAATAATAGAAAACAGTGATTTGGTGAGCATTATTTATTTGCATTTTAAAAAGCCTTTTAGTGATGTTGTTCCTGAAAAAAATGATTAAGAAAAATAAATTATAATAGGGGTAATAGTGAAGCCATGTCATGATTTAAGTGATATGAAACAGAGATTTAGGGTATGATTGCCTTGAGCGTGGAAAAAGGCCATTATTCCTGAACATTCATTTGTTAGCCAGCTGTGTTCTAAGTTTTCTGAGGAACTGAGAGTGGACTCACAATCCAAATTATGCATTAAAATGGGCAAAAATGTAGAGGAATGATTGAGGATGTGCTAGAGAGAAAGAAAGCAGGAGATCAGAATTGTAGCATCTGTTAATGAAAAGATGGTAGCAGTCTTTCAGCTGCACTGAGGTCGCCTGAGAACTTGCCCATGGTGATCAAAGATGGAGTCTGGTGGTGGATGTCTGGAGCTGTTTATCTGGGATGCTTCTGGCACACTCTCTGGGGACTGCAGCCCCTGAACCTTATTCGGGGTCTCTGGCTTGTGCCTTCTACTTGACTTCCTAAAGTAGAGCCCTAACTTTGGGCTTTGGAGCTTCTGAAAATAAGAGAATCTAGATTTAGGAGACTCACCCTACCAAACCTACTGTTCCTCCTGTGTTTCCTAAGGAAGCTCAGGAGAGCTTCGTATCACCTCCTACTCAGCCCTCCAAGCCAGAAATCTGGATGTCATTTTCATGCCTTCCCTAGCCTTCATTCATTTATTCTCTTAGTTTCACCCCTTAAAATTTATCCCTTTGTCCTTGTTACCTGTTGTTCTTTCCACTTTTCAGCAATTCCATGCCACCATTTCAGTTCACATCTGCTACATGTGTCACACTAATTACCAAACACCCTGGACCTGGACATTCTTCAAACCATGTAATTCTTCTTTTTTCAAAATATGTGTCCTGTTATGTCACTTCTCTTCTAAAATATTTAAATTGTTGCCTGTTGCCCTTGCAAAATTGAAAGTGATTTTTCTCTTATCTCACTTTCACATTAGACTGTAAGCACTTTGAGGAGAGGGAATGTTTCTTATTTTCTTTTATGACCTTGAATGCCTGGCATGGAGTAGGCACACAATAACATTTGAGTATGTAAATGAATGGAATTAGATCAATCATGACAGAAAGGAGCAAGAGCAAATTGGAAATAAGTGAAAAACTTACTGCCTATTTCAATACTGTTCTCCATGTAACCTCTGCTAATCCCCTAAGAGTTCTGCTTATGCCTAGAGTTAGAAAGTTTTTACTCATATTTAAAACCATTTACTGACTTACAGAGTAACTCAGTATTTATGAAAATGTCTTCTTAGCCACAGCTTGGTTATCTTTTATGGTTTTGGAGATACAGGACAATTTTAATAACATGTTATGTTATCAATCTAAAAATCTTAATTGGAACTTTTGGGACTAGAGCAATTTTATATCTTCATTGAAAAACTGCATCCCAGTTGGGTTACCTTCATATAATGACTTTCTAGCTGGAAGTAATATAGTTGAGAACTGACAATAACTCAGGTTCTAGAGAGATAATTGAGAAGTAGGGTCATTACTTGGTAAATAGAGTAGGAAGTGGTAGATTTAAATTTAAGAAGTCCAAATATAAATAATCATGATCCCTTTATTTTGGAGTAGATGATGTATTTAATTAAATGCATGGCAGGTAAATGTAAATGAAGGTTTTTAAAATACTACATTTATCAAATAAGGTTTTGTGGTCATAGTTAATAGCTCTAGAAGCTATGGGATTTAATGACATAATTGTATTTTAAAAGAAGTGAATAGTTTTAGAATTATTAGTATTCATATACAGAAAAGAGGAGTAATGAAATGTGCCAGTTCCGGACTCTGTTGTGAGCCCTGTAGCATTTACTTTTTAAAAAGTCTCCTTTTTCCCTGAAGAGTTGGCATGGAGCCTAATGGGATGGTTCATTTTTCTCCAGGGCATTAGGTAAAGGCCATTCCTAGCAACAAGATGTTGGACTTGATCCGATATAGCAAGTCCTACCTTCTTGGAAATAATGTATGCTTCTGGAACTAATGGAAAAAGTTGGCATGGGAATTTGAGCAACAATTCTTATCTCTATAAATATCACAATTAATCATTTAATGTGGAGTGTCCTCATAGAAAGCATTTGTCCAGGATACCACTCTGCTTTTTAAATGCTACTTTTCTTGCGCTCACATAAAAGAGAGATTATATCATTTAAAAGTTACTCAAGATTTATTCTTAGATCTGCAGCTTTGTTTAAGAGCTTTTCCAGAGGCAAAATGGTATTTCCTTTCTCTAAAAGAAAGGGGGTAGGGTGGTGCATAGAGAGGAGTTCCCCTTGATGAACTGAATATTTGGAATACTTGCATAAAACAGAGTATGTGGCAGATCAACTAGTATGTTTTAAAAGAAAACATAAATTTCTTATTTAAAAAGACCTAATGGATTCTTTATTAATACAATCAATTGGTTAGGGAAACATAAAGAAGAAAGTGACTTTTAAGTGTATTTAAGTGTTTTCTTTTTTAAAGAAAGACTTCTCAATGGTAGTAAAACACATTGATGATAAGCATGTGCTGAGTTAAACTATACCAAGATGTCTGGAGACAATAAGTTGGAGGAAATATGCTATATATTAAAGATAGAATTTAATCCATTATTATGGTGAATTAGTTTAAATTGGTACATTTGTAATCTGAGACATGCTTTGTTTTTTTTTCCATACAGATGACAATATTTGGTGTTCTATTTAAATATTGGCCTCAGTTTTGTGAGTTTAGGAAGAACTTAACTGATGAAAAAATTATGAGTGTTTTAGAGAGAAGACAAGAGTATAATAAGCAGAAAAAGAAATTAGCAGTCGTAGAAGATGAAAAACATGCAAAGGTGAGTCAAGACTCATTTTGGATTTAAGTAGGCTTTTAAAAGCTGTGAGATATGTGTGAATCTATAGAATTTGGTGTGGGAAAAATACAGAGAAGTTACTGAATGAATATTTTAGTGGTTTTGAAGCCTCTAGTCAGAGGTCTCAAACTTGGCTTAAATCCCTCAAAATTCATCTCAAATGTCCACTCTTCTGGATGAAGCCTTCTCTGCTGGTTGGCACAAGCAGTCCACATCCACTTAGTAACAATTTTGCCTCTTTTGTAGAATGTACATTGTCTTTGTGAATAAGTTTTTACATTTTATGTAAATATGGACTGATAGTATCTGTCCTATTCATGTCTTCTCAATACACATAATAAGTGTCCATTACATAACTCAATTATTAATCATTACTTCCTGAATTAGGAATGAATGAATAAAAAAAGGAAAAAATACTATGCTTGGAGGGGGGCAAAATTATAGTGTTAAAATGACAGAGTGAAACATTGTGAAATGTGAAAGTATGACTCATAAATTGTGTAGTTTGCCTCTCTCCCTTTATTTTCTTTGAATTGAGATAGTAGAACTATCCCCTGTACTTTATTTATAAGCTTTTGCCTACTCTATTTTGTTTCTATTGTTTCTGTGTTTATGACTTGCAGTATTATTTCACACATGCAAATATTTGTTTGGAAATATCTAATTGATTTTGGGCTCCTGTGTTTTAGTTTTTCTCTGATTCATGACTGGATGGATTTTAGAGATTATTGTCTCAACTAAAGTGTCAGAGTTCTCACTTCCTTTTTATTTTTATGATAATTTTATGTAGCTAACACTTGCCATTTTTCTGTTGATTTCTAAATGTCTTCTCAACCACCAATAATAGAATATGGAGCAGTAAGAACTTTTATTCACTGTGAATGGGGATATAAATTGATAGTTACTTTGGAAGACAATTTAAATTCATCTACTAAAGTGTAGTTATCTTCAGCCTAGCAACCTAGCAAATCTGGTGTAATACATATACCCAAGAGCAATTCATTCACACAAATATTAGAAGACATGAAAATGATTTGCAGCAAACATGTTTTCAATAACACACACACACACACACACACACACACACACAAAATAGGAAACTATCCAAGTGTCTATTAACATGTAAGGAGACCAAACAAATAAATTCAGAGTAAAATAGTGTTCTATGACCAAAAATAAATAATAACCACTATAATAAACATGCATGAAGATCAGAAGTACAATGTTAATGTGAAAAAAATTGCAAAAGAATACAATTCGATTATACAGGTGTATATTAACATTTATAATCCTAAAGGAAAAAAATTCTACTTATGATTTTATTATTTATAAAAACATACTGTGTTCCTTTCTTAGCAACTGCAGATTTTACATAGACCTTTTATTTAACATGGAAAATGGAAAGTAAGAAAGAACAATATAATAGAAGATGTTTGTTCCAAAAGCTTGTCAATGAAGATATATAAGGAAATACTGGAAAAAATGGGTTTAGGAGCACATGCTTCTTTATAAAATGAAAACATATACACTGAAAAAATAGTTCCTGAGAAAACCACTGGGTTTCTTGGTTTACTGTGGGCATGTTTTTGATACTCTTATCCTTAATTTCACCTATTAACTAATGTAATAACATTAATCTGACATGATTTAAGAGAGATTAATTGAATGGATATGCACAAAAGATTATGTTAAAAAGGATCATGTAAGCTACTCTGTATAGTTGTACGGTGCCATTTATCTGAGGGACTGCAGCATAGTGAACAGGAGTGCATCTCTGGAGTCAAACTGCCTAGCTTTGGAGCTTGTCTTCAGTATTGATCAGTTCTATTAGCTTAGGCAAACCATTTCATGTTCCAAAAACCTCATTTTTCTCAGTAAAATGGACATAATATAGACTCACAAAATAAGTTAGATTTCATAAGATGTGACATACAATGCATGTTATAGGTAAATATTAGTTATTATATTAATAATAAAGCTGTAATTGTCCTTTATAACAAAAATGTTAATATTGAACATCCTACATTTTTTATTCTAATAAAGAAACCACAGCGGGCTGGGTAATCTGGAGGAAGTTATGATAGGAGAAAGAAATCTGATGAAAATTATGGATTTAGTTTAATATCATTTGCTTGAAATGAGCAGAAACAAATTCATTAACAAAAAGATCATGGTGATTTAACTAAATAAAAACTTTAAACTTTTAAATGGCAAGTAAACAAGGTTAAAGAAGAAGCTAGGAAACAAAAATGTATGATAATTCAGTCTCAGTGGTATCCAAAGACATGCAGATTGGCAAAAGAGAGACTACTCAGCCTGTAATCCCAGCTAGCTGGGAAACTGAGGCTGGGGGTTGCTTGAGTCTATGGTACCCCGGGCAACGTGAGCCTGCGGTTCCATGGGCAAAAATAGCGAGACCTAGTCTCAAAAAAAAAAAAAAAAAGAGAGACTACTAAGTGTTGGTTAGGATACAAGAAAGAGACCTATAAACTCATGCATCATTGGTAAAAGTGTAAAATGGTATTTTGCTTCTGAAAGGTTTGACAATAAACTGTTTAGAATATATTATTTAGAACATATTTTCATTCTTTTAATTCAGCAAAAGTATTTTTAGAAATTTTCTAAAATTTTTGGAATTGGAAAAATCCAGAAAGATGTATGTATGCATTATTTATAGCAGGAAAAAAATTCAAATTACCTAAATTAATAACAAGCATTCTAATAGCAAGTGCTGAGTAAATTATGTGGCAAATTTCTTTATGAAAATAGTATTCACCTCTTTTATCACTTGTTAGATATCTGAGTGCCTAAGATCATTTATGAAAATGATATAATTTATTCACATCATCATCCAACAAATATTTGCGTACATACTGTGTGTATGTATACAATGGTGAATTATATGCACTTTGCCCTTTGTATTCTTTTATTCACATATAAATATTTTGTTTGACAATGTTTCCTATTGCAAAAAATTTACATATTTAAATATAAAAACATTATAAATTGTATCCATAGATTCATTTCTCTAGTGAGAAGTTTGATGGATAGTTATGAAAATGTTTGATGTTGTTTTTCATGGATGGATGCTAGCATTGGGGATGACTTTTCATTCTACTTAGTAATTCCATTTATTTTTACCATTTTTATATTCGCATATGAACAGTTAAAATCAGAGCAGTAACTTATGTCACAATCATTATGTTGACGTATGAAATCTGAGCTATAGTACTCACCACAAAATATTTTTTCATATAATATTATCCTTCTTAACTGAAAGTTTATATTAATATTGCATTATCCCTTTTTGGAATAATTTAATTATAGAATGTAATCAAACAACATCCAAGTACCTCAGTATCTGCTATCAAAACAGGCCCCTTAAGCAGTGACACAGTTATAGGTCTGCAACCATATGGCCGACAGGTAAGCAAGAAAGATGTCACTGATAATACTTGTTCTATAGAATGTGGGACAGTGGAATATGTAGTACTGTAGTTATTTTAAAGCAGTAGGGTTGTGTTTGTTTGAAAAGGAGTCTAAAATTATAATTATAATAGGAGAGATTAGGAGTTTCTTTGAACCATTAAAATGGTCTAAATTTCAAGCTGGTCCTTTATACTCTTATCAAGGAAAATATCTTTTTTATATACATGAAGATTTGTGTGATAGAAGTTGAAATGATTTACAGGGAGAAAGAATACAGTCAAAATAAACTACTCTTAAGTTGATATATTCTTAGGGGAAGAGAAGAAATGAAATTTAAATGCTTAGTCTCTCCACGGGCAAAAATAGCAAGACCTAGTCTCAAAAATAAATAAATAAATAAATAAATAAATAAATAAATGCTTAGTCTCATTTTTTCAATTCTTTGAAATTGTCATAAAATTGACCAGTACGTGGCCATCAATATGGTCATAGAGTTTAGACTCATTTGCTCATTTATAACTTACAAAGCAATATCACTTTTCTGAAAGATTATGAGTTTATGTCCACCTTTAATGACTTGTATTGAAGGTGTTTGCATCTTAAAATAATGCTAACTTAAAAAGCAATCTTTTGGTAATATTTAGGATTGTCAAATAAATTCAGCTACCCAGTTAAGATAACTGTTAGATTAGGAAGCTATTATTGAGAGAAATGGCCCTATATTGAGCCATATATTAAAGCCATATATTGAAAAAGTGAATGATACCTAGTGATGTCATTTGTATCATCACATGACTAGTATTCAATTTCAGAAGCATGGGGGAAATGGAATTAGACATCCCAACTTCTAGTTTTTACTCTCACTTACAAGTCAGTATTACCTTTAATCTTAAAACAAAACAAAACAAAACCAAAAATACTTAATCTCCTTTGAGTTTGTTTCTTTATCCATTAAAGAGAGAGAGAGGATGATGTTGATGATGTAATGATAATGCTCTTCTGTCATATCTCCAGATTTTTTATAAGAAACTAGAAAGATTTTGGGAATCAAAGGCTTTTTAAAATATTAACTATTATTGTAGTTACTTTTATTAAAGTTTTAAGTGTTGAATTACTGTAACAGTTGGTAAAATAATAATTATGCTTTCATTTTGCAAGTGTGGAAGTTCTGTATATCTGCAGATATGTATATATTTGTTCCAGATAGTTTTTACACATTGAAAAACTATAATTAACTCAAATGCAAAACTTGAATCTTTCATAAACACCTAAATTCATAATCAATTTGACTGAATAATTGTCAAGAAATATATAAAGCTTAGGCAACATTGATTCATTGAGAAATAGCACATCATCACTCTCACATCACCTTCCTCCTCCCTATCTGGAGCCAGTGAATTAAAAAATTTACATAAAAATTATAGAAAAAAGTATCTTTACTTCACCATATGCTTATAAATATGAAGGTAGGTCAGTGACAGTTTCTTGTATCTAACTAAAAAATTAAATCAACAAGTTCTTGTGAAAATTCATATACTTACAAATTTATGATTTGTGCATATTTCTTATAAATGTTATACTTCATCAAAAGATTTATATAAATGTTATACTTCATCAGTATAAATGTTAAACTTCATCAAAAGATTTAAATAAAGAGGCTAGTGTAAACCATCTTGCCTCCAGTTTATTACCCAGAGCAAATATTCCCAAAATTAATTTTGAAAATTGTTTTTCTAGCCAACCTGGTGTTACTCAAAGTACATAGAGGCCTTAGAACAGGAAAGGTTGCTTCTTAAAATTCAAGAAGAACTGGAAAAGAGATTGTTTGCAGGTAATTCTTGCTTATGGGGGTGCTAGTTATTTCCCATCATTGGCTAATTTTAGAGGACTTGACCAATGATCACTTCACTGTTTTCCTTATTTCTCTTATTTTCAAACAACCCTCCATCTTTGACAAATTTTATGTCTACTGATTCATATATGTCTTGAAAGACTATTTTCCCATAACTTCTAGAGTAGGCCTCTGGTGGCAGTCTAGCTGCGGTTCCTCCTTCCTTATTGTGAGAGCTCTGCCTCTCACCTGGCTGTTCCCAAAACAGAGCTGGAGCTGGTGAGGAATAATACCCCCCACTGCACTAACCTTACATCAGGAGGATCCTCTCTGTGTGTCTCTCCTGTCTGTTTTTTCTCCTTTGCTGAGGCAGAAAGACTAAGGTGTATTCTCATACTTCATCTCTTTTCCAGAATGACAGAGCTTATGTGAATTTATACCCTGCAGTGGACAGGTACAGGGTAAGTTGATCAGTCCCACCACATTTATGCACATGAATACCACCCCCCCCCCCGACATATGTACACAAAACCCACATTCACACTCCCCACCCTACCTTCCCAGCACATCCCACTGACACTTTGAAGGGTAGGAGCTTCTTGCCTCTTTCCTGACTGGCACAGTCTTCTGAAAAGGAAGACTCCTGGGGAATGATCTTGTATTGCTTTGCTTACTCTGCAGCTAGTCTTCTTTTCCATGGAGAGCACACGCTAGCTCTGTTTCCCAAAGTTGTTCTCATGCTGAGTTTTTACAAGGTCTGTTTTTCTGAGTTCTTGGGAAATGAAAATCAAGCCAGGTTCCTCCTCTCAAACAAAAACTGATGTGATCTGGCCTGAAAGCTGATGTTGGAATTTAATAAAACCCTTGCAAGGTAGGAAGGGGATTGTTGTAGTGTGTCTGTGACCCATGCCCCCAGTACTTGAAGAATCCAGTACACGTTCCCTTTCTCCTCATCTTCTATCTTGCAGCTTAGTTTTGTTTTCTGGTTCCTGGTTGGATGAACCGGTCTTGGTTCAACCTTGACAGTGCATCCCCCTCACCCTTACAGCATCCCCAATATTTAGGTCATGCCTAAATGTTGACTTTTTTTATTTTCATGACAGTTATGTATAATTTTTTGGGTTTGGGATTTGTATTTCTATAGTTACTTTTATTTTCAACCATGTACTTTTCTTTTGTAGGAATTCTTTGAACCAGACTTAACTGACTGGATGCTCAAGCAGTTCTTTTGGATGGTCTGCATCTGGACATAAAGTTTGGCTTGTTTTCCCCCTGCCACAGCTTTAAAATCACAGCTATCCTGTACATCTGACATAAAAGACTAACAGTCTTTAGACTTATTTAGAATAAAATTATTCTAGTTAGAAGACTCTTTGCTTAACACAGACCTTAAAGAGTATTAATATTTTGCTTTTCAGGCAATGTTTTACCAACTGTTCCTGGAACATTTTCTATATTTGGTTAGCAGATATATTCAGCAGGTGATTAGGGAACTAACATTCCTAGCAACAAATTAACACAGAACATAAAAGGAAGAGCCTTCCCTATCCTGTTGCTATTCCCAACTCTGAAGGAATATATTATATACATAATACATATTATATATTAATATGTTAAACTATGTATTTATTAACGCAGTGGCTCTCAAATTTCAGTGTGCATTTCAGACTTCGCTTGTGAGGCGGTAGCAGCATAGACTCCTGGGCCCCCCTCTGAGAGTCCGCTTCAGTAGTTCTTTTAGTTGGGACTCAGGAATTTCCCTCTTGAACAGCTGTACTAGGCCTGATTCTGGTACAGTGTTGTCTAGTGCAGTCTTGGAGATAAATGGTTAGAGGAGCAAGAAAAAGAACTCCAGAAGGCTAAATTCCTCTTATTTACTCAGTTTCATTAGTAGTAGCAGAGGGAATGCAGATATACACCCTCCTATTGTTCCTGGAGGAAAAGGAGAATGTGTAAGAAATGAACTTTGAGAATGAACCTGTACCTTAGGCTTTAGGATACAGAAGCTTGAAGGACAGTGAGCAGGACTCCCCTCTCCTAAACTCCCTGAAATTATTTTCAGAGTAGAAGCTGCCATTCCTAATTCTCTAAAGGGCTAGACATTTTAAAGGGGAAAAATCTCAGGAGACACACTGTGGATGATCCATACAGGTCATGGTGTTTATATCTATTTTCCATTTGTTGCTCTTGTGTTTTCTTGTTTCATATTGCACTCTTTTTCTGCCCTTTCTTGATTTCGGTTGAGGATTTTTATAGAATTTGATTTTCTTTCCTCTTTTAGCATATCAATTATACTTTTTACCATTTCATGGATAATCCAAGTGCTTTTTAGAGTATTTCCAGTTCCTTTCTCAACTCATTCATTTATCCACAACTATAACCATTGATTGCATTATTGCTAGTATTATTTTAAACATTATTTCCTGTTAAATTAACAAAATATGTTACTTTCATTTATTCCTTCTCCAGTTCTCTTACCTTCTTTATATAGATCTGAGTTTGTGATACACCATTTTCCATTTCTCTTAAATATGTAACATTTCTTGCAAAGCAGGTTTACTGGAAACAAATTTCCTCAATTTGTCTTTAAAAGTTTATATTTTCTTCATTTTAAAAAATTATTTCACTGTATATAGAATTGTAGGTGAGTGGTTTCTCTCAACACTTCAAATATTTCACTCCACTCTCCTTGCCTGAATGGTTTTTGAAGAGATGTCAAATGCAATTCTCATCTTGTCCCCTGGCTTCTCTCACCATTTTTTCTTTTGCTTTGATAGTCTGCTATTTTGAATATAGTACACCTAGGTGTACATTCTTTTTGGAATATATCCTGCTTGTGTTCTCTGAGCTTTCTGCATCAGTGGTATGGTGTCACTAGTTTTGAAAACTTTCGATCATTAATTACTTCAAATATTTCTTCTTCCTTTCTTCTTTTCTGATATTTCCCTCACATGTTACCCTTCATAATTATTCCACAGTTATTGAATAATGTTCTATCTTTTTCATTTTTTTTCTCTTTTCAGTTCAGAATTTTCTATTGTTTTTTTCTTCATTCTTTCTTGATTCTTATCTGTTCAATGATAACTCCATCAATGGTATTCTTTTTATCATCTTCAATTTCTAGTATTTTGAGCCTTAGAATTTTCATCTCTATGCTTACATTAACCATCTGTTCTTGTCTATTGTCACTTCTTTACTATCTATATTGTTAATTTAAAATTTCTGGTCCAATAATTCCCAGAACTCTTACCTTATTGAGTCTATTTTGGATGTTTGCATTATTGCCTTAGATTGTGGTCTTTACTTTTTAGCATATCTTATGACTTTTTGTTGATGGTAAAGTTTGACATATTGAGTAAAAGGAACTGAAGTAGATAGGGTAACAGTTTATGTTTATCTGGCTAGGGATTAGCCTGTATTCATTGTCTGCTGTAGCGATGGTAGTACATACAGGCTGACATTTCATTTCTTCTGTCTTTTTTGTTCTGTTATTTTGGGTTTTCCTAGAGATTCATTAATACATACTGAGGCTTACAGTTCTTTCAGCTATAATCCCTCACTATTATATAGGAACACTATTGATGTGGGTGCAGTGTGGGAGGAGGAAAGCCTCCTCTAATGTATAATTATATCTCATCTTTCAGTAAGCCTGAGTTGGGTATTTCCCTCCCCCCAGGTCATTTAGACTTTCATATAACACAATCTAAATCTATTAAGTTCTAGTAAAATAGTTTCCCTCAAAAGCAGACGTTGGTAGGAAGAACAGAAAACTCTGTTTTGAAATTATTACTTTACCCTTTTCCTTGCCAGAGATAGCAAAGAAATTTTCACTAATCTTCTAAGTGTGAACCAACCTAGTGGATCTTCTGGAAGTACAGCTTGAGATTGGGGATGGTGGTATGGATTGATGACTAGCACCGGGTCCCCTTGGATTTTTAACTATCAAGTTATTCTAAGCTGAGCCATAAGCAATTCATCGGTTACAGTTTGATATATTCTTACTGAAATTGAAATGCGTCCCAGCTGCTGGCTTTCATTCCTGAACTGCTTCTGCTTTTGAGCTTCGTGTCTGATAAACTGTGGGTCTCTGTATCTGCCTGGTTTTTTTGTTTGTTTGTTTTTTGTTTTGAGACTAGGTCTTGCTATTTTTGCCCATGGTACCACGGACTCAAGCAGCCTCAGCCAGCCTCAGCTTCCCAGGTAGCTCGGATTACAGGTGTGCACTACCACACCCAGCTATTTTTTAGGACTAGGTTTCGCTTTGTTGCCCTGGGCAGGTCTCGAACCGCGATCCCCAGTCCCAGCTGTGACTCCATAGGCCATCGCTTACAGGCACAGGCCACCATGCCCAGCTCTGTATCTGCCTATATTTCCAATTTTAGGGGTATCAGTTTACCCTGTTACCACAAATCTTTGGTAAGCAAAGAAACAGTGGAGTTTTTCTCCTGAGTTCTAATTCTCCTTTGTGTTCTCTATGTGCTCACCTTTCGTGCTCTCCTTGTCTACCTTCAGGGTGATGCTGCCCTTTTAGCCTCTCTTCCCAGGCCCGGGTGTGCCCACTCACACATGTGCACACCCACTGGACCAGACATACAATTAGGAGGCAGGGCAATACCACAGTTGCTGGTAATAGAAGCTAATGGCAGAAGGATAAGTAGTACTTCCATTGGGGAAGTAGATAGAGTGTAAGTGAATTATCATTTCATTTAATATGATATGATTAAGTCATATCATTCATTTGATAATTCAAATAATTCATTTGAGATCATTTACTGATAATTCATTTACACTCCACCTACTTACCCAATGGAGCTGTTATTTGAATTTTCATTCTAGAGTCCGACGTAGAACATCTAGAAAACAGATGTTCATTAAATATTTGATGTAAAAAAATGAAGAAAATATTTCTGTTGTAAAATCAAAGGAAGTTAAAAAAGCTTATCTAAAAAAGTGTATTATAATGCTATTCATAAAAAATTGCCATTATTTCCCTAATTATGAATACTGAGATGGTTCACAGGAGATAAGGTGATAGGAAAACCTCAGGGTAGACAATCTTGTAATATAATATATATACACATATATACAGATATGTATATGTGTGTGCAATCAATAACAAATAATTAGGACATACAAACCACTCAATAAAAAATAAACAATTAGGACATACAAACCAAAATACATGGTATGGTAATTTATATAAAGTATATAATCTTTGTTCTATCTACATCATTTTTTATACTGATGAAAATTTCCTTCCGAGAATAGGTGAAGACCTATGAAAACATGTTAAATTACTTTAAGAATTTCTCTACCTTGACACTATTGTGCACTTTGTTGTTGAGGAATCTCCTGTACAATATAGGATGCTTAGCAGTATCAGTGGCCTTCATCATGAATGTCAGTAATATCTCTCCAGTTGTGACAATCCAAAATATCTCTAGACATTGCCAAATCATCCTCAGTTGAGAACCACTGCTTTAGACTTTAGAACATTTGTATGTTTTGCTTTTTGAAATCACCAATTACAAATCTCCAATTAAATTCTAATTCCATAGTATATCATTAAAAAAAGTAGTATCACACCTGCTAGTTCCATAATACTACAAGTGGTGCTTTTAACTGGTAATGTTTTTGTTTTAGTGAATACTTTATTGCATCCACTTGAATACTTTCTCTTCCTTTTATCATCTTTGCATAATGTCTGTAGGAGATATTTAGCCTGTGTGTAGTAAAAAACTTAAATTCTTACTTGCATTTCATGTATCATATGCTATTTTTAAGGTAATCTTTAAAATGTCCTGAAATTTGACTTGAGTTTATACAAATAAATAGATATTAATTGTGCAGTAGGTTTACATCTGATGTGCTTCTGGGTTTTATAAGTTCTCATAAGGACAACTTACTTTTGAAAGAATTTTAGGTTTTAAAAACACAGAAATTGCATGTATACAATGTCAATTAATACCTACTTCCAAATATGGAGAAATTGAGCTCATACTTTCTTTGCATTATTTTTGAGGTGTGACTAAGTATATTTTAAAATAAATACAATAGTGAAGTAATCCAAAAGTACTTTGATGAGTTGCATATTTAATGAGTGTGTATAGTTATTTTAATAAACAAATATAGTATTAAAGGTATAACCTAATTCATATTATATTTCTTTTTTTTAATCTCTAAAAGCTAATTTAACTGAAAGAATCTTTTATTGGATTGCACTGACTTAATTTCTTGAACTACTCATAGCAACAAAACATAGACTAGCATTTAGGATTAAAGATAGTAATAGAACAAGGAAAAATATTATGATAATGATAAAAACATTCTATTCAAAGGTAAATGCAGTTTCCAATATATGACTATTTTGACAGTTTCATTTGGAAATTCATATTTAAAATTCAGAAGCCATATTCCCATGAAAACATTATATTAAATGGTTACTGAGTGTCCTGAGTGTGTGAAATGTAGTAGAAATACATAACATGATTTTTATTTTAAGTAATATTTCTATGAGAAAATATTATTTCATGTTATATTTCTATTATGTGATATAATAAATTACTTTATAGTACACAATCTGTAAATAGTTGTGTTTTATTTTTCAAATTGGCATTCTTTTAAAAATTACAGTAACCTTCCTCAAAAACTCAGTTGGTATACATTCCAGTGATTCAGCAGAATTTGGTTGTAATCTTTAGTCTGTCACTACCTTCCTGATTTGGAACCTTTTATTTTACATCTTTTGTAGCTTACGTGACTTCTGTCAAAGAAGTTAGGATCCTTCATTTAAAACTCAATTCTATGACTTTATGCTATTGGAGAATTTTTACTCTATAGAATTTTGGAGTATTCCTCAATGAGCAATTACTTTTATATTTTGAATTAAAACCTTAGGTCAAAAAATGAAAAGAAAGATTCTGTTTCTCTATGCTGTTTCCTTTTCCAGAGTCAAATACTTAGAGGTAGGCCTAAGCTGAAATAGTTACCATTTTAGCAACCTCTTCCATATTGCAATTATTATAAACGAATGTATACACTTGGTAAGGAAAATTCAAACTAATACAAGAAGATATTAAATGGTAATCTACTTGTTATCCCTTTAAAGCATTTTCCCTTTAAAGCTTTCCCTAACAATTTGCTCAATTTAGTTGATTCTCTTTGTCTTACCACGGTACCTTGCTCGTACATAGCTACATTAAGCTTTTTATTTGCAGTGTTTACATGTATGCACAGTGTTTATATATATTCATGTCCTTTATATTTATTAGACTGTAATTTAAGGAGGCTGCAATTTTTAATGGCCCACCAGAAAATCATGATAATGGCTATTTCTTCTTGTGGTCTAATTTCTGCTGTCTAAACACAATAGTATTGCCATTGTACCAGTTACACAGTATATATAGCACATCTTATTCCTCCATAATTGTAATTTTTGACTGGGTGCCCTTGGTTATTGTTCATATATGCATTATATAAATTCAGTTCCCATCATAAGATTATATGTAGTATTTTAACCAATTTTGTTTCACCCTTTATATATATATATACTTATATGTATGTCAAAGTAATGCTTAACTTAATGTACTAAACTCTTCAAATTTATCAAAGAAAAAAAAGTAGCTTAAATTTCTTTCTCTTTATAACAGTGATAACATTTATTCCAACTGAGGATTTAAAATGGATTGTTGCAAAAAAAAAATCAGTGTGCATTTTTTCATTTTGTGTATTATTCATTTGTAAAGCTTGTCAGCAGACAAGAAGACTGTACTTAATGGATTGTGATTTTAATTGAAAAAATTTTTTGTCCATTAAGAGTATTATGGGCATGGTCCTTTTATGCCATGTGTTTGAAGTTCCCATTCTGCCAGAAATATAATTGTTTTCAAATCAAGAGAATTATCTCTTCTAAGAAAAATATTCTTGCACACAGAAAAGTAATCATCTCATTAACTAGAATGTGAAATGAGACAAATGACAGGACAAACAAGGAACAAACACACTGTCATACAGGAAGAATGTGCTAGCGTGCAAGAGCTTATGCATTACTGCTGTTAAGGCAAATAATGTGATATATTAACAAAATGCACCATATTGTGTAAAAATTTTTATAAGTGTTTTGGAGGGGGGTGTGTCTTTGGAGGATGGTTATTCTAGTTGATAAGTCTTACTGTATTTTAGCATAAGGAGAACAAGTGTTTTAATTCAAAAGTAATTCAGCAAAGACCACTATGTAATCATTATAGCCATCAACAAACTGATCCATGTGCAGTTGGTCCAAAAGTTACAAAAGCTGTTTCTGAGTTCTTGTTTGTACCCACCATTTTAAGATTACATCAGAATTAAGGCACGCAGGACTTGAACTGACTTCAAAGACTAAACTTTGACTTCTAGCTAGTTTAGCTTTTTTCTTTTATTGGTTCATGTTTTCCATTTGGCTTCCATATCCTGTTCTAGCTTGATGCCCCTTCTAGAATTTCATTTACAAAATCTTACAGCCTTGGTTGGTGAAACACACTAATTAATGTTGTGGTAGAGGCTGAGGATTTTAGCAATCTCATGCCTCCTGCTTGGAAAAATATCTGCTGTTTTTCCACCCATGTCTAGTACCATATTGAACATGGCAACATGCATCTTACATTGCACTCTAGGTGCATTTAATCAAAATGCATTTAAGGAGGACTGTTTATGCTATCTACTGCCAATATTATTAATCACAAAGTTCAAACATTTCACTGCAACAGCAATGTGATCTACTTTTTCCTAATAAGATTTTTTAAGAAAAAACAATAAAGTAAAAACAAGTCATTTTATGATTTTCTTAAAAGTCCCAAGTAACATTTAAACTGATAGCATTCCAGCTTTATAAAATAGATAGTTCCATGCATGGGTTCTCTAAATTCCTTATGAATGTACTAAGCAGTGCTAACTTAAAGGAAAATGCCAGTTACATAGGTCTTTGGCCTGGCTGGGAAACTTGTATAGATAAGCAAGCTCAGATTTGCTGCTTTATACCTGAGAAAGGAAGCTTCTTTGTGACCAACTTCTCAAAAATTTTTGGTTATTGTTATGATTACATTAATCATATTTTAGTTGAAATTTAATAACCCTAAACTTACTTGTGTTAATTTGCCTACCAAGCTGTTAGTAGGTCCAGAGATGATACTTATGTTCGGCTGATATTGAGTGTTGTCTTGTGATGGTGCCTTGTACACAGCTAAATTAGATTTTGTTGTTTTTCTGTTTGTTTTTTTGTTTTGAGACTAGGTCTCGCTATTTTTGTCCGTGGAACCCTGGAACTGCAGGCTCACACTGCCTGGGCTACCACAGACTCAAGCAATCCCCAGCCTCAGCTTCCCAGGTAGCTGGGATTACAGGCATGCACCACCACACCCAGCTATTTTTTTGGGGCTGGGTCTCGCTATGTGCCCCTGGAGGGACTCAAGCCATGATCCCTGGCCCTAGCCGTGGCTTCCTAGGCTGCCGTCTACAGGCATGCGCCACCAAGATTTTGTTTCTTTCTAGCCCAACTTTCCTTGTAGGCTTATAAAAACCTTTGAAGAAGCAGGTGTGGTGGCACCCACCTGTAATCCCAGCTACTTGGGAGGCTGAGGCTTGGGATCACTTGAGTCTGCAGATTCGAGACTACCCTGGGCAACATAGCGAGACCTAGTCTCTAAAAACAAAAAACAAACAAACAAACAAAAAACACCTTTGAAGAAATAGTTGGGTGGTATTATAAGAACTATGGTTTGTAGTACCTGTGGTAATAGTCAAGTTTTTGACTTTGGGATTTCTGGATTTCTATAACCAAAGCTAACTGTTGAAAAGTGAAATACTACTGTTGGAACTCCAGATTCACTGAGCTTAGAACATAACACAAAATGTTTAGTTGGCTGACTTGGCCACAATAGTTGGCCACACTGGTCACTATCTATAAACCTAGGGAGACAGGAAGGATACTTTGTGAATTTTTGCTATAATTGTAGCAACATAGACTGCCAAGTTCAAGTTGTTTGCCAACTTACCTTAGGAGCCAAATTCTCATGTATCTAAAAGTTTTGTGAGTCTCTTGAGACTTTCTGATGAATATGATTCCATCACACTTGCAAGAAACTGGAATCCAGGATTAAGTAATGAAAAGATAATTTATAGTATACTTACCTTGAGCTCCTATTGGCAGTGTCTGTGTTAACATAACCCCTGTGTTCTGGGTAATGTATGTGTACACAAAAACAAGGGAATGACAAATTGGCTCCAAAATAACAGTTTAAGGAAGTGTGAGGAAAAAACATGTATGTGACTTGATTAAGTGTTTTCCTCATAATTTAAAAATGTCCTTCCCAAGATGGCATATCCTGATTTTTCTAACATTTAATTGGAAGTTTCTTTTTAAATATAGAGAAATCATAAACTATATCATTTGACTTCCTCTTTAAAATCACCTATCACAGTTCTCAATTGCTTCAATATATTTGCCATTTCTAGTAAAATTCATAATTTACTAAAGGAGGTAGAAAGAAAAACCCAGCATGATAATGCAAATGCATTCTTTTTCATATTCTTATACAAAGTGAATGACAGAGTTGTGATCAGTACTAATTACATCTGAATTTCTTTAATAAGTGATGGTGGTACTGATCCCCAATATTTATTGAATAGTATGTTCAGCTTGCCCCATCTATTTTACAAGAACCAGAACCATTTGTGAAAATTATGATTTTATAAGATGAAATATTTAGAGCACAATGAGGTTAAAACGTGACTGGTCCATGATTATACTGCCAATAATTTATATGATTAAACCACCAACCTTTCATCATTAGTTCATCCTTTGAGCTCATTCAGGACCAATAATAGCTTTCATTTCTTCTTATTATTAAGTACTATATATAGTTCTCGTACTTCTGTGATAGATAGGTAGAACAATTGCTTTAGAATTGATTTTTCTAAAATGATGTGCTTGACTTTACATTAAACTCTAATCATTGACCACTGACCGAAAGACTTTGACTTTGAAGATAGTTTTTTATTTCCTGTTACAATATTATTTTGATAATACACTGCTTATGAATGTTACTTTTTGTTATGTAAGATTTGATTGGACACCTTAACTTTCAAAATCTGAGAGTGAGAAAGTCCATTTTTTTTAAAACAGGGAAGTTATTTTCTGAGTGATCTCTAAGATCTACTTCAGTGGCATGGCAGCTTAATTATGTATGTATATGAATGTGCATGTGTATGTTGATTTTTATCTAAATACTATGGCATATATGCTTATGGAATTATTTATGGGACAGATGGATGCTATGTTAATTACATTTTTACTTGTTAAAACTAGTCTTTGTTTTGTTTGGCACATTGGTTGCAATAGTACAGGCTATAACTAATAAACCTTGAAATATAAATGACTTAAAATCACATGGAAGAACATTTGTTTGTTCACTAACTACTGTCTCAGTGAGGCAGTGAGATTTCCTTCATAGCTGTCCTTCAAACAGTGACTGATTTCTAGGCTTCCATCTTTTTATGTGACCTTCTTGAAAGCATGACCTCCAGGGTCACTATAGAAGGGGAGGAAAGATTGAGGCATTTATACAGGGGACAAAGGGGGAGAGATAGTATTTTGTGGCCAGGAGAAAATAGAATATATTAATTTCTTTCCATATCCTATTGAAGAATTCTGTCACTTGGTCTCACATAATTACAGAGGAAAATAGGAAACAGAGAACTAGAACTCCAGTGTGTCTGAGAAGAGGAAAATAAAATGGCTTGGTGGACACATATTATTGTCTTTGCCATGAATGGGAAAATGTAAAAATCCAGAGCAGTAAATATTTAGAGCAAATATTAATAGGCCTAAAGATAGCAACACAATAGCAGGGGCTGATGTTTTGTTGCTGATTTTTTGTTTGAGTGATCCATATATTACTCTAAGTGAATATTAAAAAGGAACTAGAAAAACAAAGGAAACTAAATTAATAAGTAAAGTAAATAATAAATAAATAAAACTGGAATAGAAATAAACAGAAACTAAAAAGATGTCAGGAAGGATCAGTGAACCAAGAGCTGTTCCTTTGAAAAGACAAACAAAACTGTTGCCTTCATAGAAACCAACAAAATAATAATGAGAAGGCCCAAATAAACAACTCAGAAATGTTACAGCTGATACCACAGAAATAGAGATTATGAGCAAATACACACCAAAAAAACAGATAAGCTAGGCAATAAAGATACATTTGTAAATACATGCAACCCACCAGGACTGAATCACAGAGAAAAAATCTGAACTGACCAATTACTGGTAAGGAGAATCATATAATTAACCTAAAGCCTTCCAACAAATAAATGTCTAGGATCAGAGGGATTCATTGGTGAATTCTACAAAACATTCAGAGTGTTTTCAAACACTTCTAAAAAATAGAACACTGACCTTGACCTTTTTCACTGATATGATAGCAAACAAGGACACCAAAGTGAAGAAAATTAGAGACCAATAACCCTAATGAACATACATGCACAAATCTTCAACACTGAATTTTCTTTGGACACCCCCAGCTATTCCAAGGATCATTCACTCCAAGGTTCTGCCCCAGGGAGACCCCACTCTGAGCCATTCAGAGACAGAACAGAATAGTAAGAGGCTCTTGGAAGTTGTTGATGAGTGAACTAGACTTTCCACATCCTCCCAAGAGCGGTTTCCTGTTTTCTCACTTACCTGTATGTCCACTGTGTTGGTCAGCATCACATCTATGTTATTCCTGTCAAACAAAAAAGTGAGCCTCTTTTGAATAATGAGGATATATCAGACACACCCAAATTGAGTGATATTCTGCAAAACAATGGCATGTACTCTCCAAGAATGTCAAGGTCATGAGACAAAACAAGAGGTAATCTCCCAGATTAAATAAAATGAAGAGAATTGATAACTAAATGCAATGAGTATGTGACCCTGATTGGATTGTAGATTTCCAAAGAATATTATCAGGACAATCAGTGGAATTTTAGTGGGCTCCATGAATTAGATAATGGTCTTGTTTCCATGTTAATTCCCTGAATTGAATCATTTAGTGTTTCTGTGAAAAGCTGACATTTATGGAGCTTTTTTTTTTTTTTAATGGAACTAGTCTAGGTATATCAGTTTAATCTTCATAGAAAGGGAAGGTCCAGGTTCCCTGCTCACCAGAGAAAGGCTGAATCTGAGCAGCAAGGGGAAAAACTAGAAAGGACTGGGAGAGGACTGAGAGGAGGATTTGGAAGAGACACAGGAAGCAGAGACAGGTGAAGAAGCAGCCAAGACTTCTCTGTCTTGGACTTGCATCAGGACCTTGAGGGACATAGGAGACACTTGGAAGGGATACGAGTGAGAGCCCCATGGGAAGACGGACAATGGTAGCCTTTACCTTGAGTGATAGTTTGATTTTGCTCCTTTCCTTCTTGACTTGCCTGGCCCCTTCTGCCCCTTTCCTATGGTTCCCTGCCAGAAGGTGCCATAGTCTTGTGGCAAGCTGTCAGACCTCAGTGACTCTGCTTTAGCTCAATCCTGTTTGGTTGGGCATTTACCCAGGAGAGGAATGGGTAACTCTGGGTGTTTTACTTGGAAATTATATTCTTTCTCTTTTTTCTAATTCATATTAATTCTAGTTGAGTCTTTATGCAGTGGGTGGCAGAACCTATTTAGAGCATGCAAAGTTTGGAGTCCTGAGGTACTGCTCATTCTGCCTGCTAATAAAGGGGAGCAAAAATCTGCCATCCCCAAATATGTACTTGGCAAAACCTTGACTTCAGGAAGGGACTCTGAAGACTGCATGGATGCTGCTTTTGATGTTTGTTTTCCAACTTCTCTCAGTAAGAAATAAAGTAACTTCTATTCCAGGAAGACCTAATTCTCTTATTTCTTTTTGTTGGAGGAGGCAGAAGTATCTTTGTTTTCCCCCAGTAAGACCTTAACCGAATTTCCCCTTTTCCTCCACCCTTCCTTGTCCTATAAAAGTTTTTTAAGATGGCATCGAAAGCCCTGTGGTTGGTCTCCTTAGTCATGAGCTCTCCCATGTATACAGAAGGTACACATGTTGTTATAAAACATCAGTGTGAATTTTTCCCATGTTAGTCTGTTTAATACTTGTTTATTTGCCAGCCTAAAAGAACCCAGAGGAGTACCAGATGATATCCTTTGTGACTTTGGCCAGCCATTTGCATCACCTTTCTCATTTGAATTATGTCAGTGACCTTTAAAACTGGGCCAAGTACCTTAGGATTGGTCCAGAAGTAATTGTTTTAAGAAACTATCAAGCAAAAAATTGTTTGAGAAATCACCAGGTTCAAGATGAATGATATATAATATAGAAGTTATAATGTGTATAATGCATATACATGTATGTGGGGGGGATGGAGAGAGAGAGAGGGAGAGAGAGAGAGAGAGATTAAGCAAATTAGCCATACTGTTAACAATTATTACCAGTTATAAAAAAAGGTAGTCAGGAATTCTTTGTACTTGTCTTGCAATTTTCTGTAAGCTTAAAATTAATTCAGAGTAAGTTTTAAAATAGAAAACATGATGTCCAAATATAGGCATTTTCAGAAAACAAAAACTCAGACAAATTTTTGGCACTATAGCTGCACTGCAGGAAATACTTAGGAAGTTCCCAGGGCTGAATAGAAATGATCCCAGATGGGAGCCTGCATCTGAGGGAAGGAAGAACACTGGAAATGGTAAGTTTTCTAAACTACACTTTCAGAATTGTAATTCAATATGGTGGATTAAGCACATGTGTTTAGCTCCTTTCCCTCTAACCCCCTAAAAAATTCTGTAAAGGATAAAGTTATAGACCCACAAAAATAAATACAGGCCATCACTTGGTCAGTTTCAACAAATTTCTGGAAACTGAAAGTAGGTGGTGGAGTAAATATTGAATGAAGCAGGGAAGAGGGAACCTCATGAGAATATATGGTGGCTATTGCATTTGAGGAAACTACATAACCACCACTTAAAAGCCTGGAGTAGCTCAGAGCTCACAAGTGCCAGGTTTGCATGGGACTGAAAATAAAGGAGTTTCCTGAAAGTCTTTAGGTGAACAATTCAACACACACACAGAGATACACACATAGACACAGACACACAGATACACACAGATACACACACCTCTGTAGAAAATGCTTCATTTTCCCCAAGAAGTAGTGGGAAGCAAAGGGGGTGCTTTTATAAGTGAATTTTTTTGTTTTGTTTTGTTTTTTGAGTCTAGGTCTCGCTATTTTTGCCCGTGGAACCGCAGGCTCTCGTTGCCTGGGGTACCACAGACTCAAGCAATTCCCAGCCTCAGCTTCTAGGTAGCTGTGATTACAGATGCGCGCCACCACGCCCAGCTATTTTTTTGGAACTAGGTCTCGCTACGGGTCCCAGGCGGGACACGAACCGCGATCCCTAGCCCCTGCCGCTTCATAGGCTGAAGCTTACAGGCACGAGCCACCGTGCCCGGCCTTATAAGTGAATTTTTAGGGGGCTTGGGATTGGCCTGGATTTGGCTGGGCAGTCAATATATGGGCAAAGTGGTGGGGGTAGTGATGGAAAGGGATTAAAATCCGCCCTCTGTTTCATTCTCACTCCACTTAGTCCTAGGGAGAAATAAGAAGAGAACAAGTAATACAAACACAGATATAGAGTGGGTGAGGAACCAAATAAGGATCCTGCTCACACATTGGAGCAGAACGCAGGAGAAGGAACATTGAGAAAAACATTGCATACTGTATTGGAGAAATGACCATGGTGATAACCTGTTATGGAATCACACCTATAGTCTCACTAGGGGTGATGAGCCAAAATCCCAGTCCTGATATGCCATCTTAGAGAGCAAGGTGCCCCTCCGCCTTTCACGGGAGAGGAAGGTCTGGGAGCTCGGTCATTGGCCTCACAGCAAAGCTACAAACTGAGGATGGGGGAAATGATCTGCAAAGGCCTTCAGCAGATGCCTGTCCACACCGAGAAACTTTTACTGACAATGACTGGGGGAGAGACCCCTTAGGTAAAAGGGCTAAAAAAGATAGCAAATTGGTGTGGAGAATGGATTGAGGAAGATAGTCAACAATGAGAAGACACTGATAGACAAAGGAGCACAGTCTGGCTGCCCAATGCAAAGTTAAGACTGAAAACCTACCAGCACTGTTTGGCATGCCCCATGAACACAGGCCCTCATCCAGGAAAAAGACACCTCCACAGAAAACAAAGAGATCAACGGACTTAACATAGATCAATAAACAACAAGGAGAAAGGGGTCTGAGGGAACAGAGGGGACATGTGGGGGGTGGGGGGGAAGAGGCATTTCAACAACCATTTACCAATGTAAGAAATTTAGAGAATGAATTTAAAAAAAGAAAAAAAATGAATTTTTACTGAAGTACAGTCATATAATTTCCTTATACCACTTCACATTACATTAGACCATTACACAGTGCATTTCTTTGCTCATTATAATGGCAGAGTTGAATCATGCAACAGAGATTGCAACCCACTGCCACTTTCTGATCCTTTGTAGTAGGAATTTGCTGACCCCTGCCTTGTTTCCCCATAACCAACAGGACCCCTCCCCACTCCCACTCACCTGCCTGCCAACTTCACTCATTATTTTGAAGCAAATACTATGTGATTTGCACACAGGCAGAGAGAAATAACAAAAGCTATATTTACAAAGGGACTGAGAAGAAGGAGGAGGGAAGAAGAGAAGGATGGGCGAGGTGGGGGGGTGGGGGGTGGGGAAGACAGAGAAAATAATTGGCAGGCTAATGACCAATATATCTGTCCTACCAGCAGCACCATCTGAGCAGACTCCCAAGTACAAGCTGAAGCCTGAAAAAATGAGAGTGAGGCCCATCAATATTTTGGGTCAATATGATAGCCCTAGTCCCCCCATCTGTTCAGAAAGTTTTTTCACAACACTCCAAGACTTACAATTCAGAAACCCCTTTTAGGACACACCTACACATGGGTGAAAAAAAAATATGAAGGAAACAAACAAAATTAAAAAGCCTCTAAACAGCAAAACAAAACCCAATGGAATGTGAAAAATTTTTGTCCTCCATACAAGTGATAAGGGTCTGATAACAAAGATCCACAAAGAACTCACACAACTTCTCAAAAACAAAGCAAAAATCCCAGACAAAAAAAAGGGGAGAAGAACTAAAAAGATAGTTCTCCAGAGAGGATATACAAATGGCCAATAGGCATATGAAAAATGCTCAACATCTCTACTAACCAGGGAAATGCAAATCAAAACCACAATGAGATACCATCTTACACCAGTAAGAATGGCCCATATCAAAAACAAAAAACACCCAAAAAACCCCCCAAAAACAAAAACCAGGCAACCACAAGTGCTGGCATGAATGTGGAGAGAAAGGAACACTCTTACACTGCTGGTGGGAGTGCAAACTGGCCCAGCCACCATGGAAGACACTGTGGACGACCGTGAAACTACTGAAAATGGAATTACCATTTGACCCAGCAATTGCTCTCCTGGGAATCTACCCAAAGGATACAAAAACACTCGTTCAAAAGACACCTGTACTCGAATGTTTATTGCAGCACAATTTACAACAGCCAAGATATGGAAACAACCCAAATATCCCTAAACTGACAGATGATTGCAAAGATGTGGTATATTTACACAATGGAATATCATTCTGCAACCAAAACCAACAATTATGAAGCATATATGATAACATGGATGGACCTAGAGGGAATTATATTAGCAGACATAAACCAGAAAGAAAAAAAAATTATATGATATCACCTATAGATGGGATATAGGAGTGACAGGCAAAGGCCAGATAAAACCCAGGATAAACTGACAGACAGCAAGGAGGGGGCAAGCTGTTGGGGAGGGGTGGGGAGAGGGAGAGATCAGGTAAGGAAGGAGCTTGGAAAGATCAAGACAAATGCTTGTGGGTGATGGGGAGGAGAGAGAACCCTGGAGAATGTAGTGATGTACTATAAATACATATATACACATACATTTGTAAATAAAATGATTAATAAAAAAATTTTAAAAAGAAAGTCTCCTTTTATCAAGTTGACTATAAGCACTACCCATTGGTTTAAAGTTTTTCTCTGTTCCTTTTACAAAAATGTAACAACATCAGCTGGATGCTCTCCCCATTTGTTCTGACAAGCTACTCCATTTCATATCCCATCTCACCTGAGCAAATTCTTTTCAGCAGGGTTGACCTCACTCCCATCGTATGTAACCAGCCTCTTAGTCAACTGTAGGGGCAAGCGTCAGGCATCAGGCTCACCAATCTGTGTAGGTTGCTTACTGGTTCTAGCAGTTACACAGACATACCAGGCAGGGCCGGGCCTAGGGCTGGGGCCTTACAGGAGGTGCTGGGAGAGAGATGAGCGCCCTCAGCCCTCCAGAAATCTTTATACTTTTTTTTTTCTGGGCTCTATCATGCTTGTATGGCACGCTATTGCGTGTGCTTTCTGCTCTCCTTTATCCCTTTTCTCCTAGGCCCACGTGGGCACACTTACACCCGCTTTCTCCTAGACCCAGGTGGGCACACTTACACCCGCACATGCCCACTTGGCCTCACCATCATGGGGAAGACACAGTACCACAGGTGCTGGATATGCACGTTAATGGAGGGAAAAGCCCGATGATCTCTACACCTATACCCATGCTTCTTCAGCTCCATTCCCATTAGTTTCTTTGCAACTCTGGAACATAGCAGCCACCTCACTAGCTGTTGTCTTTGAGAACACTCTTCTCCCAGATCTTCTTAGGCCTCACTTCTTCGTGTCCTTAGGATGCTCCTCAAAGGTCACCCCAGAGAAGATTTTCCTGGCCTTGTCTGAAAGGACACCCCCCAGCACTCTGCTTCATTTCTTCATAGCACTTATAACCCTCAGGAGTTATAAAGCATATTTATTTGTCTATTTGTATGCTTTTGTTGAAAACAAACTATGAGAGCAAGAGCTTTGTCTTGTTCACACTATCTCTAGTGTATACAATAGTGATTGGCAGTTGATATTTAGCAAATATTTCCTGAATAAATAAATGACTGCTCACTGATTTCTAATCTTTCAAACTTTCTTCTGCATTAATTATTTTCATCTAAGGGGCTACTGGAGCAGGGGCTGTGTTTTATAATTCCACTGTCTAAGGGCACAGATTGGGGAACATAGTAAGTGCTCAGTAAATACTTTTGAATTATGAGAAAATTTGGTTAAACTTATTTTTTAAAAGGACATTTAAACCATATATAGGTTTAGTCATTGTTGATATACTGTAATTTGAAAATTGAGTACAGTTTAAATTGTAATCTAGAGAAGGCTAAAGGCAACTGTGTGGGGGGGTTGAAGAGCTGTACAAAAGGGATCTTCACAATTTTTATGTAGCAATGGGTATGTAGGTCTTTTCTGAAAGGTTTTCTTGCTTCAGTGTTAAACCTGTTCTGTCAATATCATTTTCCTTCTATATACTCATGTATGCTTTCATGCATTTTGTATAAAATTAGATCATACAGCATAGCATTGCAGTCTGCATTTTCATTTTGCAATACATCTTGAACATTCTCCTAGGAGTAAAATGTTTTCACTGTGTTGTCGACAGCATATTTGAGAACTTGAAATGTGGCTAGTCCGAACTGAGATGTTCTGTGTGTAAGAGATACACACCAGATTTGAAAGACTTGGTATGAAATAGAATGTATCTCACTAATAATTTTCATATGGATTACATGTTGAAATAGTATTTTGGCTACATTGAATTAAACATATGCATTTTTGTAGGGCAAAGACATAAAGAGGGTAGGTTCACTATTGATTTGGGCAGAGCCCTTGAGCCCTTGTGCATTTTACCGGCTTTAATGCTCTCAGGGAGTCAGGCACAGAGGCAAGAAGGTTGTGCCAAATGTATGACAAGCAGACAGGCTAAGCAGGCAGAAATAAGTGGGCAACTGAGTCTCCTGGTGCCCCTGTCACCAATCTTTACACTCTTTCTGAGCTCTGTTGCCTGTAGTTGTAGTGGTAGTAGTCACCATCATAGTAGTGCTGCTGCTATTGCCCTTGGTTTTAGTCCTGCTTCTAGGCTCAGGTGTGCCCAAGGATGGCTGCATGTGCCCCACATATACACTTCCAAGTGCCTTCTGCATTAACAAGATCATGGCTACAGGTGTTAGCGGAGGCTAGTGGTATAAAAATCCTAGTTAACTAATTTACCTTGGAGTTATTAAATGAATTTTATGTGTTTATTTTTAATATGGAAACTAGGAAATATTAAAAACGTCCTTTATGTTTATATTGGACAGCAGTAGACCAAAAGGTAAGATTTTAAGTGCAAATGCTTATTTTTAGCATGACTGCTAGAACAGGAAGGAATACAAGGCAAGTGAAAAGGATAGAGGGAGAAAGAATGCATATTCAGAATGTCTGCCTATTAAGATCCATGCATATCTCATTTAATTATACTGCACTCAAGGATACAAAAATGGATACCATTTTAGAGAGGAGAAAACTGACTTAGAAAAGTTAAGGAACTTGCAATTAAAATTTTGTGTGTTGACTTTCAAATCCAGGTCCGTTAACAAGTTTAGAACAAAAACTCCCTGACAAGGCATCTCCTTGAAAATCTGTCCTCCTATATAGTAGAGCATGGCATATAGTAGGTGTTAAATCACTATCTGTTGTTAAAAATAATGTGACAGGTCCAAAATGGAATCACTTATGCTAGTCTAAGACTTAATACCTAACCTAATTGTGTTTTCAAGCCCCAGCACCACCCTTGCAGTTTTCAGTTTCCCCCCTGGGAATCAACCCTATCTTTAGTAATTTTGGTCAGCTCCAATCTTTTCTGTTCCCTAAGCAAAATGAGATTATCTGTCAAGAGACCTTTATTTTCCGGTTAGGTAGGTTACCTAAGCCTGAAATAATTCTCCTGTTATCTTGATATTTTCTGTCAAAACATTTCATTTTGAAAAGCTTCTCAGCCTTACTCCTGCTAGAAGGGATGCTGCCAGATTTATGAATCCTTTAGCAAAGTCATATAAATCTTCAAAATAAACTTGGTTTGATTTTTGTTATTTTACAGCATAGAACTAACGTCACATGTTTGGTATCCTGGTATATCTTCCTCTGTGCTGGTTGGAGTGACTTAATCCCATTTCAGGTTATTTCAATAAAATCAAACCCAGCAACCCTATTACAAGAACTGTATCCTATGCCACTTCCCATAAAATTTCAGTTGCCCATGTTTAAAATCACTTTTTAAAAAACTAACCCCCCCACCCCTCCTCCTCATCCCCCCACAAATACCTCCATCAAAATGTGCTCAGCTCTACCAGGTCTGTAATTGTTGATGCAGCAGTTGGGTCATGTGGCACCTGTGATTAAGGGGCCAATTTCCCCTTCCCCTCAGGGTCTTATAGGTTGGCAAAATATCAAATTAGCATCAAATGTATACACAAGAGAAAAAAAATTTAATAACATGTTTGAATCCCATATGTGCGGCAGAAACTCAGTAAAAGTGAGTAACTCTCTAAAACGGCTTAGGTCATCATAAATAATTTTTCATAAACACAAAAGAAGTTGGGCAGGTGAACATGCATTGAACTGGGAGAACCAACAAAATATGACACCTACAATGTCACCGAGGAGATGTGAACAGAAACCTGGCACAGAGAAGCTGTCAATAAGGGCACTGCACACCCTCTTTGATTAGAGGGAAGATACCACGGAAAGCCGGGCATGGTGGCTAGTGTCTGTAATCATCAGTCTGCGAAGCAGCTGGGGCTAGGGAACGCGGTCTGAGTCCTGCTCGGGACAACACAGCGAGACCTAGCCCCAAATAGCTGGGCGTGGTGGCGCATGCCTGTAATCCCAGCTACCTGGGAAGCTGAGGCAGGGGATTGCTTGAGTCTGTGGTACCACAAACAACAGTAGCCTGCGGTTCCACGGGCAAAAATAGCAAGACCCAGACTCAAAAAAAAAAAAAAAAAAAGGCTTGTCTAATGGCAGTGGCCCCACAGCAAAGCCCCAAGGGAGGAAACCTACCATCAGCTGATGGCTGTCCCTTTGAGGATCTGCTCTTCCAAAATATAAAGCGGAGTCATGCCCCCAAAGCCAAAGACTTGAAGCACGACTGAAGGAGCAACAGCAACAAAACGTGGCACAAACTGCGGAGATGAGACCCACCAAGACCAAAGGTGCTCCAAAAGCACTACAGGAATAAGCAGCACGTTCTACCAAGTCCCGGGAAATCGCACTCTCACCAAGGACGAGGAAATGGATCAAAGAAAAAAAAAAACAAAAGACTAGGACTAAACAAGGACAAACAGCAAAAAGAAAGGAGGCAGAGACCATGGGAGATGTGGTGTGGGGGGGTATTCCCATGGGGATTAGCAGTTATACAATCATATATTGTAAAATATGCAAAAATAAAAATTAAAAAAAAAAAGAAGTTGGGCAGGTGAAAGGAGGAGGTTAGAGAGGGTGCTGGAAAAGACATATTAAACACAGGCACATTTGTTATGTAGGTTTAAGTACTTCCCTCTCCATACATTAGAATTTGAGATTTATTTTCCCCTGAAGAGTTAAAAATAGTAGGTCTTCCTTTTCCTTACAAAGGTAGTTATACTTTTAGACAAGAAATACCTTACAAAAGGGGAACATCCACCCACATTTCAGAGTCCCTCCTATGAAATAATCCTTATGCCAAAGCCACAAATTTTGGGGGGTGCAGATATTGTACCCTTATTTGCCGACTATGTGAGATTGGTATTAGTGGCCTTATTTTTGTCTCATCTGGGCTCTGTGCTTCTAGAATCTGGATGTCTTATTCACCCTTTGCTGCAAGCAAGAATTTTTTCCTGTAAAGGTAGTTCTAATTAAAACAGGATATAATGAAGACTTTTTGACTTGGTGACTTAAACACCATACAGGCCTGCTTCTCTCTCTGAAGCAGGCTACAAACAGGCCATTAGCATTTTCACTGTACCTGCCTTCTATTGATATGCAAACATCAGCTACTAGCTTCTCTCTGCTTTCTTTGCCTCTTTCAGACCTAAAAAGAAAAACTTTAAAACAGTTTAAACTCTAGGTTCATGGGTTCTTACCACCATCCCCAGCCTTCTCAACCAAAATACCAAACCAATGCAAGACTATCAGTGCAGACTAATTTATTTCTAGCAAAGTGATTTTCTAATTACTACAAAACATGTAAGACACAGATTACTTTAACATTGTCCAAAACCTTTCTCAGCATTGTCCAAAGTCCTTTCCCCAGACTGCCCAGAAATCCTCAGTCTCTCAGTCCTGATCACCTCACCAATGTCCAGTCAGAGTCCATCTCCAGATGCTTGAAGGCATGTTCCTTTGGCTGCTCCCTTGGCATGCTCCTCCTTGTCTCCCACATTGTCTTCTCCTTGTCATCTTCAGGTAGCAGGAACTTCATGGTACCGGATCCAGCAAAGTTCACTTTCTTTTCAGGCCTAACTTTTGCACGGCCTCTTCAGACACAAGTCAAACTCAGCAAAACAAACTCCAGCACGGACTTCAAATCTGCAAACTCCTTAACTGCATTCAGCACACATGCTGCCAGCCTGGGTCAGCCAAGGGCTATAGGCCCCTAGGCCTGGCCATGTCCACATGGCTCACATCTTTACAAGATGGCCGATTCCCATCTTTCCTCCATTGAACCTCTCTCTCTATCCGGTGTCCATATTGCCTCTGCATTCACAATCTGAATCCGAATCTTAATCCTTCTTTTTGTTTCCACACCCTTTCTATATCCTGATTTCCCCTCTTCCAGGAAACCTGTTTCACCTTGACCATTCCACTTCTTTCTCCCCCTGCCTCTCCCTGAAGGGAAATTCCAACTAAGGTCATTCTCACATTTTAGCATCTGTCCTTGAAATCTACAATCTTAAACAGGAGACATTGGGGGGGAGGGTAGCACACCCTATCATAATGAAAATGTTGGTTTGTGCTCATGGTGAGGGCAAATCATGGGTCCAGAATAACTTGTACCGTATTTATAGCGCACATTATAAAATACTACATACTTAAATTTTTTAACTCTCGACTGAGTTCACTTCCACTCCGTATAGGATTAATAGACCTCATTTGCCAAGGCAACCAACTCAGAACCTTTAAATACGACGATACAAAAGAAACCAGAGAAAATCTTTAAAAACGGCGCAAGGCGGACCTTAGCTCATTTGGCCTCTGTCGGCCGCCGTTGCGGACCGTTTCCGCTCCCCTTCGGTCTGCGCCTGCGCGGAGCTTGCGCCCTTTCCGTTTCTCCTTCAGTGTGGAAGGACGTCCCTGTCGAGGTTAGTCGAGTCGTTTTTGCGTTTCTCCCTGAGGGCCCCGTAGCTACTGCTTCCCGCCGCCGGCTCTCAGTCAGCGCTGGCGCCCTGTTGTGGTTTGCACCTCCGCCAGGGGAGCCACGGACGCGGCACCCGCAGCCTCGCGAGACCCCCGCGCGGCCCGGAGAGCGGTGGCCGGCGGCGGGGCCTCGGGACCGGTGGGCTGGGGTGGGGTGGCGGCGCCAGCCGGCTCCGGGGTCCCCGCGGCGTTTTCCCTTGAGTTGGTGTGACCTTGGCTAGGTCGCTCGACGCGTTTGGCATCGGTGCTTTCACCTGTGCGAAGGGGGTCGTTTTTTCGGCCCGTCAGGAAGCGTGAGCGTCGCTCCAGCAGCTTCGTCTCGCCTGGTCGCTGTGGGCGAGGTAGCGGGGCCCGGGGCCAGGCCTGCCTCCCCTCCCCACCCCCAGTACCCCCCAGTGGAAGGTCCGCGCTGGCCTTCCGGCCTTGGGACTAGGCCGCGGGGCGCAGCGGTCACCAGGTGTGGGCTCCGGTCAGGTGCTGGGCGCCCAGGCGACTTAACCTTATTTACAGTGTGACCTTTCGTGTGCTTGAATGTTTGTCATCCATAAAGCTTTTAAAATCTATAAAATTTTCATCTGCAGGTCTCAGTTAAGGTGGCAGTAAACGTGTGGGAGTTAAATGCATGCCTTTGCAGTTGCCAGTCTTAGACTCAGGGCTTCTCTGTACTTGGCGATTTAAGCTTGGTGGTTTTCCTATCCCGGGCGTTACTGTGCCACAGTTATCTCACTTGTTTAGGGTTGTCCTTCAGCTTGTCAAGCGGATTGGTGGAGAATGGAGTAGGCTAAGCCACTAAACACCTTAGGTTTTAATGTACTTTTGTTACTGAAGGACCATTGTTGTTTTACATCTTTGCCTGTAATTTGGCAGTGTGGGGTTTCTTTGGCAGTGTAGGATTTCTGGGGTGTATTGGGTTGTAAATGTTCATTTTTCGTTGTCACCTTAGCCCTCCCTCCACCTGAGCACCTGCCGTCCATCGATACACCTTAGATTTGGAGAGAAGTGAGTTAACTATACCCTCTGTGCCTCCTAAGATGCATTATAAGCAAAAGTCCTTTATGTTACATTTTTAAGGCTCTTTTCTTTTGCCTAACAAGGAAAATAGCCACCATGAGTTCCAGTGCATTGGCAAAACCTCTGATGCGAGGCCTTCTGGCCAGGCGTCTTCGGATTCATATTGTTGGTGCATTCCTGGTGTCCCTGGGGGTGGCAGCTCTTTATAAGGTATGTACATTTCACTTGTGCTTAATGGTCAAATTTTTAGAGTTTTAAGCTGTTTTATAGCTAATTTTTGTATATTCCATCTCTGATACTCCCTTGTTACCCTTCACTCATCTCAGTGTGACAGGAAAGTACCTCATTCCTCACTTAGCTTGTCCTCCATCTTTAAATAAACTTGTATTCGTTTTCAGGGATTGCTACAACAAAGTGTCACTACTTGGGTGGCCTAAACACATTTTCTCACTGTTTGGGGGCTAGAAACCTAAGATGGAGGTGTATGCACGGTTGATTGTTATTCTAAAACTGTTCTCTATTCTTCTAGATGGTTGTGTTTGTGTTCCTCCTTGAGCTTCCATACTGAGGACTTTAAATTTCCTCGTTAGGATGCTAATCACTGGATTAGTACACATCTTAAAGTCTGCATTTTCTTCTTGCATTTTGTCTTTTTTCATACATTGTTTTAAAATCTTAGTCTAGTAAATCTGCTGTAAGTTTCAATTTTTTTAAGTGGTTATACTTTTGTGTTTGTTAGCCTAGTGACTGACAGTCAGCTTCTTTCTTGGGGTTTATTGGGTTTTAAATTTTCACTTTTCATTGTTGGAGCCATCTCTGCCAGGCAGCAGCTTGAGGCATAAGCTTAAAGGTCTTTCCTGCTGTGTCTTTCCCCTGGGCTTGTGTGGACTCTTTTAATTTTCTTGTGAATGAAATTGCTTTTCAATGTCCTGTCCTTAATGCTGGCCTTCAAAGAAGGGAAAAGAGAAATGGAAAAAAGGGACTTCATCCGCTGGACTGCACGTGGTAGAGCGATGCTTGCAACAGTAATGGCCAACAGCCTACCTGTCTGCCAGAAAGCAGCAATCAGCTGTCAGCAAAGATCCCTGGCCTTAATTGCCCATTTAAGCTTCTGCATACTGAGTGTAAGCTGCTGCAGAAACACACATGCAGCTGCCTGTCTTGGGCATGGGAACTGGGTTTGCTAGGAACTGAAAATGACCAAAATTAACCTGACCACAACTTACAAGCTTCTGAAAGTTGTGAGCTTTCAATAGATTACATTAGACAGACTTGGCCAGTGCAGTTGTTGTCTAGGGTTTCAGGGGAGACAGATTCTTGGTGCTTCTATTCTTTGATTTCCTAGGAATCACTATATTTTGTATTAAGCCTATGTTATATATAACTTTGAAATGTTTTGATAATTTATTACCATGTGTCGTTATAGCCCTTAAGAGAATTAGAGCTTCGCTTTTTAACTTTTTCAGTTTAATACCTGTGTCTAGTTTACTAGACTGTGAGCCTCATAAGAGTAGTTACCTTTACAAGTGCATACATAAATTTAGTGCAGTGTGAAAAAATTAGAGAATACTGCAAGATAAGAACATAAGTGAAAGTGAGGATTTTTTTTTTTTTTTTTTGATAGGTATAGGGATATTGAGGGTCAGTGTGGGTCACAGTTCTTTGGTAGAGAAGTTAGGGTGAACTTGGAGCAGCAGGAGGATACTGTGGGGAATACCTTGAGCAGAAGCATTAACAGGACTGTGCTGTTGGGATTCTTTGAAGAGAGCAGCACCGAAAAACCAAACTGCTTATTGATATCCTTGCTACCTAACACATAGTTGCCATGAAAAAAAATGTAGGGGAAAAATACAGACAGCTTATTTCTTTTTCTCTTTTTGTATTTAATATTCTTTTGGTTCTATTTAATTTCCTTTTTTGCCATTACATATGTGTGTATATTTAACATATGCCGAAGTTCTCCCACGACATCACCTGTGAACCATCATCCTGATCTCCTGTGGAGAACTTATTTCTTAACTCTGCCTTTATTGTTATTAAGTTCAGACCTTTGTGGAATGTGTGTGAATTGTCACTTGTTACCTTCTGGACTCTGTCATTCTTACCTAATACCTGCTGTGTAGTGGCTTTAAAATTTGACTCATAGTAAGAAATTAAGTATGGACTGAAATGTCCTAAATTAAGGTTTCACGGTCTACCAGTGGGGTATAGATGATTTGCTGAAAGGGAACCCCAAAACTTGTAGGCACTAAAGGGGTCTGGACATCTGGTATGTACGGAGACAAAGCATACTCTTAGCATAAAAGAACTTTAATTAAAATTAGTGTGCATAGAGAGAAGAGAGGATAATAGTTGCTCAGTAATACAGTTACCCATCTCCTCAGGGGTAAATGCCCAACCACCATTGCATTGACCCAAAGGAGGATCTTTGAGGCCCAAAATCTCACTATGATAAGAGTACCTACCTTCTGGCAGGAATCATAAAAAAGGGGCACAAGTTGCCAGGAAAGTGTGATATTCAAAGAGCAACATCAGAGTAAGGATCAAATCTAATGCTTCCATGTATTCCTGTAGCATTTAAATTGAGGTAGACTCATCTGAAATTTTTACTGGTTTTTATATGCGGAATAGGAATTGATTTGCATTGTAATTCTTGCCTTGAATTCCACTTGGCAGTATTTTTGGAGAATACTCTTTGCCATATCATTGGCCTGGGTTTAAATTCTGATTTAATTACCAACTAGTGCTTCTTTTCTTCACTCTTGTGTAACAGGCCAGTGTACTCTAAGGGCTTAAGTGATGTGTAGTGTAAATCACAGAACTTTTCTTGCTGTTTAGAAAGCTTTCTGTGCCACCACGGTGGCATGTGCCTGTAAGCTTCAGCCTATGAAGCAGCTGGGGCTGGGGATCGCGGATCGAGTCCTGACCGGGGCATGTAGCAAGACCTAGTTCCAAAAAAACATAGCTGGGCGTGGTGGCGCATGCCTATAATCCCAGCTACCCAGGAAGCTGAGGATCACTTGAGTCCATGGTATCCTGGGCAACTCAAGCCTAGGGACACATGGGCAAAAATAGCAAGACCTAGTCTCAAAAAAAAAGGGGGGGGTGCGGGGGGGCAGTGGCCTTAACAGTAAAGATCTTAAAAAGAAGACTTGGAGACCCACCATCAGCCAAAGACTGTCCCCATGGAGGAGCAGCTCTACCAAAATACAAGACTGGAAATCTGGTCCCCAAAGCTAAAGACCCAAAACATAATGGAAGGAAGCAGCAAAAAGAGGCAGAAAACAATAGAAAGAGCAGCCACCAGGAAACAAACGGGTGCAAGCCAAAGGCGCACGGAATGGCCAATGACGATATTGAGAAATAAAGCAAATAGAAGACCAAAAAGACTACAGGGCTAATCATGGACAAACAACAAAAAGAAAGGAGGCAATGAGACCAAAAGGGCGCGTGGTGGGCTGGGGGGTAATCATATGGGGATCAACAATTATGCAGTCATGTATAGTACAAAATCCAAAAATAAAAAAGAAAGCTGTCTGTGCCAATAGGGGTAGGAGGCTTCTTCATATGCTAACTTAAATTGGACTAGAATATTTTCATTTGTCTCATTTGTAGCAATAATTAAGCTTTGCCATAGGGATAGTCCTAAATGCTTTAACTTTCTGGGTAGCTTTCTGTGGCTGTTGCCAGCCTGCAGGTGCTGTACTCAAACAGCCAACGAAAGGACTGGTCCTTGGCAAGGACGACCCCTCTTGCTATATAATTTGCTTGAGGCTGCTGCTGTTTTCTTTTTCCTGTGTTAACTCCTCCACCCTTTGCATTTAGAAATGTTTGTAGGATTCTAATATAAGGTGAATATAAACATGTGATTGAACTTGTGTTTAGGTAGTTTTGAATAATCTTAAAACCCTAATGGTATTTGTTACTTTTTAGTTTGGTGTGGCCGAACCAAGAAAAAAGGCATATGCAGATTTCTACAGAAATTATGATTCCATGAAAGATTTTGAGGAGATGAGGAAGGCTGGTATCTTTCAGAGTGCAAAGTAATCTTGAAACCTAAAGGTAATATAATTTTCCACAGTTACTGTTTTATAGATGTTAATTATGGTAAAAGATACACAGGACTTGCCATCTTAAATAACTTCTTAAATGTATGATACAATATTTAGTAAATACCATTCAGTGACCAGTCTCCAGAAATTTTTTTTTTTAATCTTGCAAAACTCTCCATCTTCCTTCATCCAGTCGTTTTGCCTTTCTACTTTAAGTGTCTGAATTTGATTGCTCTGTGTCTCCTGTAATTAGGATCATTTGCTGTTTACCTTTTTGTGACTGGTTTATTTCACTTAATGTCCTCAGGGTTAGTCAGTTATATTGTGTGTCAATTTTGTCTGGAGGCTACATCCATTTTATGTGTTACGATTATTCATTAATAAACACTTGTATTGTTTCCATAACAGCACTTACATATTCAGAATAGGAATCTCTGGATCCTGTTCTGTTTTTAATTTTAAGGAACCACACATACTTTTTCCACAGCAGTTAGGCCATTTCACACTCTACCAAGGCACAGAGGTTCTAATTTCCCCCATCAACACTTGTTTTCTTTTTTGATGTAAGCAATCCAAATGGGTTTTGAGGTTATATTTCATTTTGGTTTTTAAATTTCCCTCATGGTTAATATAATGCTTTCTCCTGCTTGTTGACCATTTATGTATTCTCTGGAGAAATGTCTTTCAAGTCCTTTCAGTGCATTTTGAATTAAATTGCTTGTTTTTGTTTTAGTTCTATTAACCCTTCTCAAACATAACTTGCAAATTTTCCCCCATTCTTTCAGTTGCCTTTTCTTGTTGATTCTGTGCTTTGATGTATAGATTTTCAGAGTTTGGGGTTTTGGAGTTGATTTTGGATATGATGAAAAGGGCCCAGTTTCATTCTTTTGCATACAATATCCAGTTTTCCCGACCCTTTTGTTGTTCCTGCTGTGATATTACTGTACTTTGAGGCATTCTTGTGCAGGAGTCTTACTTGGTAATAACCATATATTCCTTTCAATGAGCTGCTGAATTCTGCCTATTAGTATTTATTGGGGAATTTTGACTTCCGTATTCATAGGCTTACTTGGATTTTTTTTTACCCTTCCCCCCCCCTCCAGTACTGGTTTCTAGTTTGATTTTATTGTAGTTAGAAAAGATGCTTTGTAAGCTTTGTAAGGTATTACTATGTCTTGTTTTATGACTTAATATAGGATCTATCCTAGGTAATTCATGTGTACTTGAGAAAAATGTATTCTGTTACGTAGAGTACTCTGTATCTTGGGTGGAATTGCTCTGTAGTGTTAGTCAAGTCCTCTTAGCCATTATTAAAAAGTAGGGCATGGAAGACTCCTATTTAGAAGTATTGCTCCCTTCAATTCTATACTTTCTTCATATTTGTACGCTCTGAGGTTTGTGTGTATACACTTATATATGATATTTATTTTTGGTTAATTGAACATTTTATCTTTATACATATATACAGTGTTATTAGTCTTTGAGTCTTAAAACATTGTTGATTTAGTTTTTGGTCTAATAGCGTAACCTTCCTTGCTCTTGTGAGTGTATTTGTGTGGAATAACATCTGTCTATCATTTTACTTAGGTGAATCTCTTGTAGGTAACATGAAGCTGGATCTTGTTTTGTATCCATTCAAGGTTTATCAGTTAGTTACAGCATGTCAGTTTCCAAAGCTAGTGAGTAACTTTTGCTTAGTGTAAGATTCAGTTGCGTAACATTCCATGTCTATAATTGTTTATGGAAGTTATGGAGATACCTGAAATACAGGTAAATACATGCTCTCAGCAGTCGTGGTATTACTTAAATAGGAAAAATAGAATTTCCAGTGGTTAGAAAATTGGTATGGTAGTTTGACTTTCATGAACTTAACTACAGCCATTAGCAATGATACAATATTAAATTATGTAAGAATGGGAGAATTAAGATTAATACGACTTTTATTGCACAGAAAAGACAGGGGAAGGGAGATCAAGATGCTACTGGTTCTGTTTGGGATCCTAGTGTTACTATTTTGTTGTAACTGAAGTTTAATTTTTTCATGTTTGTATATCTCATAACTGGAAGGTGTTGATAGTGATTTTCATGTTAGATTTTTATCATTTTTGTTTTTAAGAAGTTGTGTTTAAAAACCAGTAAAAACAGATTTGGAGCTAGGACTACAAATATTGTTAGAATAGAGATAGGCTCTGTTTTTAAGAACAGCATGTGAATCTGAGAAGACAATGGATGCAGGTGGACTTGAATGAAGCAATGTTTAGTAATTGAAAACAAAAAGGAAGTTGGGCTGTGGTATTCCCCCAAAAGGAAAGGGCTAGTAAGATTGTTAGGGAACTTGGTAGCAATCTACTGGGGCCCAGCTTGCACTCCTCCCAGGCCCAGGGTGAATAAGCGAAGTGTGGGCTTTGTGGCTCAGAGTAAACCTAGTGATGTCAAGGGTGTTGAGGTATTACCAGAGGCTGTTATTAACATAACCATCTGTCTGTCTTCACAGGGCTCGACTTCCATGGAAGTTTGTCACTGACTTGTGTTCCTGAACTATGAAACGTGAATACTTGGATCTAAGGAATAATTTCTCTTGATAAATAAATATACTGTGGACAGAAGTCTTTGTTCATTATTATTGAGAATTTGGGTGCTTGCATGACGAGGGGTTAGATTTTAACTGTTTATGAACCCTGTGAAGATTAACTAGATCTCAGTTTTTCTTTACAATTTCATTATTTTAGGACATTTTTGTTTTGTTATCAGTTGCAACATTGCAATTAGTTGGTCCTGGGTAATTACCCATGGATTTGATTTAGTGATATATCTGAGGTCACATGAATAATGTGGGCTTTGCTGTTATTGGTTGGTAGCTTTGCTTAGCTCATCTGCAGACAGATGTAATAGGTCACTGAGATTGCAGTTCTTTGCTCAGTAGTTGCTGTATTGAAAAACTAACCAGACATCTTTGCAATTTAGGATAGATGCCTAGTTCAGAAAATCCAGTTAATGCTTACTGAACAAGTGTGGGTACTCCAGAGATGGCATTAGGACCTTTTCCTCTTTAGTAATTTTTGTTGTCAAAGTGATACATTTGAAAACCCCCTAGTGAAAACGGGTAGTATGTGTTGTCAGTAATTTAAAGACCCCTTTAATTTTAAATAAATTTATGTAACAATTTGTGTAAGTAGTGAGCAACATTATCAAAAGATAGAGTAATACATATTTTACATTCTTAAAAACATTCTTTAGGTTAATTGATAAAATTGTCACTTACCTACATGAGTATGACCACAAATTCATGAGGGGAGATGACAGTTTTTTATATTTAGGTTGAATTGTCCATTACCAGCTTTGTTTTCCAGAAATAACAGTGCAGTGACATGCTGATAACGAGAAAGTCTTGCAGATCAATAGGTATTTGAACTAGAATTTGCTTGGTGCCTCACAATTTTAAGAGGTTGTAGGTTCAAGTTTGGATGTAAACAGTAAAATGTTTTATTTGGACTGAGCTTGAAATCTTAGCAATCCAGGAGCTTATGCAAATACCAGACGATGGGGATATCTTTTTGCTCGATCAGGTTAACACAGCATAGTAAGCTACCTGCACTGGTTACTGTTAATGCTGGGGCTCTTGCCTCCCCCCCCCCCCCCACAGTGTCCAGAACAGTATGAATCCTGCTAAGCTTTTTCCACAAGGGAGTTTCATGGTTCCTAATGTGTTTTGTTTATGGAACTGAAGAAACACGTGAGCATTTTGGGTCTGTTTTTGTCAGTAGACAAGATTTACTGAGCTTTCCTAGTAGAACCTTTTCCAAAATGAAAAACACCTATCAATGTTTTATAGATCACGGTAAAATGCAGGCTTCAAAAGTAGGGAGGGGTGTGTGTATAGCAACTTTCAAACAATGGGATCACATTGAAGTAAGTTCTAAGTATTTAATTTTGTAAGAGCCAAATCTGCCTAAAAACAGATGTAATTGGTAATAGTTTTAACTGTCTCCATTGTAAGGCATAACCGCATTGTGTTAGAGCAGAATTAACCTGTAGAGACCTTAGTGAATGTCATACAGAGCAAAAGGGAATGCATTTTCCACATGTCACAGACTGTTATTCCTAGATTCTGTTCTTCATCCTCAAATGGGAAATGAACAAAAACGTTAGAGTGTCTTCTTAGTTATACGTAGAAGAAGGAATCCATTTTAGGCGGGGCTCGGCGAATACTTAAAAATGCTGACCTTGTGTCCGTTTGAACTAGTCAGGCGTCTTTCAGAACTATTGCAACAAACAGCAGTCAGCACCTCATGGAATTCAAGGGAACCCTTTCCTCAGGGCTTTATTTTTCACCATAGTAAACTTACTAATGAAGACTTGTGCAAAATGTGGATCTGCCAAATAATGGTATGTTCTAACAGTGGAGGGGAGCGGTTCCACAGCCACCACGGGGCATGCTGTCTGCACAGGAGAGCAGCTGGGAGCCAGGTGACAAGAGGTCTTTGTGATGTAGTCCACCAGTCTGTTGTACTGTTGCTCTGACAGTCTCTCTCGGGCTCCCTCCACCTGGAATCCAAAAGCAAGAGATTCCTTAGCTGCCAAACCCTCATAATGAGATTTCATGACATTTACACCTTTGGTCTTGATGCATTTAGACATCTTGTCTGCTAGGCCATGTGTTAAAGCCATTTTGCCCCAAATCATGCTCCCCCCGCTCAGAGCTATGGCAGTGATACTGAGGTTTTTAGCAGGTTAACAAAAGCCACACAGGAAGATTAAGACAGCCTCCCGCAGAAGCATTTGGTAGTGAGCAAAATCCTGTACCTAAAGTGGATGATTTGATAAACTTTTTACTCATTGTAAAAACTCCACATTTTACAATGCTCTTACCAAGCACTGTAGAACAAAGAAGAAACGTCTTTTCCTGTGTATAAATTGAATTCACATTAAATGGCAGACAGAAATAAAAGTTCTGTTTGCATATCTCCTTAAACCTCTGGCTGGCTTTGAGTGGCATTTGGACTGTTAATATTTTGTGCTTTTATAAATACTAGGGTTTAAAGCCAGAGGGTGAGGGAAATGGATACATGAAGAAGGGATTTTTATGTAAAAACAGGGAGGATGTAAAGTATGTTTATAGTTTATAAAAGTCTGGCTCATCTCGAGTGGAACTTGAGATACACTACCTGAGTCCTTAAGTGATTGAGCAAGCACCGATAAAGGCAGGCAGGGTTATAAATTCTCCCCGCCCTGAAGTTCTGTAGCTCTCAACTGTGGATCATTGAATGGGAAGTCGCAGCTGTAAGCCACTGGTCTGTGGGATTCAGGTAGCCACTGACCTTTCAGTGGTCTTATCAAATGTTGGCAAGACCACTGCAGAAGAATGATAAACATTTTAATGAGGGCTCTTCGATTCTCTAATAATTGTGTGAGGAATTTGCATATGTTTCTGTCTAGGGCATGGAAACAGCGCAGCCAAGGGGTGTCATAAAAGCTGCAGAAAGCAGGGAGACAGCAGAGATGGTAAAGGGGTCTGTCAGAGAAACAGGCAGGGCATCCGTTTAGCTCTCGTATTTTTAAGGTTGGGAAAGAAAGTAAAGGCCCCCAAAGATTTACTGACAGATGAAAGCTGTGCACCACCAGGCAAAAGCCAGAGCTCTGATGATATCATTTGATGGGGTCAGAATTCAGCTGGAAAGCTTTGCATACACAGAGTCTTAATTGCTCCTCCTGAACAGCAGCACAGGAAAACTATGTTGTGAAAGGAACCTGGCCAAGGAATAAATTGACCTTCTGACTCATTTTGAGCTTCTCATAAGGGATTTCAATAGTGTGCCAGGCATATTAAGCAATTATTACCCTAAAATGGCTGAATTTAACCAAGAAAAGCAAATTATTAAAAAAAAAATCAATCCGGCCATATTTGAATATACTGGATGATGTCATGTACAAATTAATTCCTTCCAAATTTCAAAGGGGCCATGTTTCCTAGCATCTAAAGCAAAAAACTGGAAAAGCCTTTCTCTAAAGATATTAACGCGCAGCTCTTAGTTATCCCTAGAAGATAGTGGGTAGCCTTCTGTGTGGAATACCCTGCGTGAGCGGCATTTGAGCCTGGCAAATGAGGAAACCTCACTTTCAGGCAGTGCTGGAGAACCTCCCCCTGGCATCTTGAAAAGAGTGAGTGACAGCACTCGAGGGAGGACTTCCTGCCTTAGAAGAAGTGAGCATTTTCTTTAACCTCTTGGGTAGTATTTGGAGTGGAGGAAGAACTGAAACCCAGGGTTAAGGGGGTACTGGAGTGGGGGGACTACAGTAGACACCGAGGAAGCAGAACTTGAGGGCTGGAGACGTGCTGGATACCACGGTCCAGTGCCCAGTGCTCTGCATCAGCGCGCCAGAGCTGCCCTGTGGCGTTCCTGCTCGCCTGTCACATCTCCCCTTACTTGTCTGTTACCCTCCTCCCACCCCACCCCACCCCCAACTCATCCCTGAAGGCCAGTGGAAAGCTGGTGCTCAGCCTGGTTTCCAGAGAATCCATGCTTCTGCTCAGAACTGTCCTCCCATGACCGCAGTTACCCTCATGGTAGTGACGCCAGCTAACGGTCCAGTGACCTCTGGAGAAACTGAGGTCTGTTCCCCTGATCGTTCCCCACACTACCCTCCTCAACAAGCAAGGGAGACAAGGATCACATTGGAAGACAGTGTAGACAGACGGTTTAACAACAAAAGATGAATCTCCGGGCTCAACAGTTTAAGATCTGAAATAGTTCCCAAGCAGCTAAGGAATAATGATGGGCAGAGATAACGGGAGCCTTGGAAGTTTCTCGTTAGGACCAAGGATTTAAAGATAACGGTACCACCACCCCCTGCCAAATCCTGTATCCAGATCGCCACTGCTTTATTGTCAACTGAATCTGAAGACTTTGGCAGATTTAATAAAGTCAGCTTGGACATCTGACCTCTGTTTATTCCCAGAAAGTCATCAACTCGAAGCAGCAATGTAGTCCAGTGCCAAGCCCCAGCTTAAATCCTGACTGATTATGATCCAAGAAACCAGAGAGATCTCAGAGTTGCTATGGTTGGCTGCCTTCCATCTCCTCAGATAATTTTACCCAAACAGTGGTGTGAGGGAGATGCAGGCTCCCTTACTGGGAAGAAAAGAATGAATCGGGCAGGATCTGCTGGAAGCAGTTGTTATCCTTTCCTGGGGCCACTTGAGCCTTTGGGTTAGGCTTAACAGGTCCCAGCTTGCCATTGACCAGCTCCTGTCTTGCCGTTGGAGAAAAGGTGTCTGTTCCTGAGGTCAACTTGCAGGGCTCCCGGACCAGTAAGTGGGGAGATGGCAGAGACCATGTTCCCGGCGGGTTCACCTGCACACCCGGGGCTGGCCTGCAGGAAGCTGCGCTGCTCATCAGGGTTGCTGGTCCCCGCCACATGCGGCCAGCACTCAGCACACCTCAGGAGCTTTGTGGCCAGGGTGCTGCACTGAGGAGCAAAAGCCTAAGGCATCTGAGGAACATGAGATGGAGATTGGTCCGTGGGAAAGGAAACAGGCACACGGAATACAGAGGAGGGGACAGGAGAGAGACCTGATGGTTCCCACCTAGGGTGGTTTGACTTACTATTTGCCCTGGTTTTTGACTATCTAAGTGGTGCAACAGCAGTGTACACCCAGTAGAAGCAATACTTCGAATTTTGATCCTTTTCTGGGCTAGTGACACACGGTCCAACACTGTTGTAACAGCTCCAGTCTGTCTGTGAGCTGCGGCTTCCGGTGGGCTGTTCTACCACCAGGGTAGAAATCCTCAGCAGCGCAGACTGTGGCCAGCAGTTCTGGCTTACGATATTTTCAGCTTAATGGAGACGGGTTTATCAGAGTATAACCCCACAGCAAGCCAAGGGTGATCTGTATGCACAAAATTTGGCCCCTGAAGTCCTAGGGGTTAGGAACAGGGAAAGGAGTTAACATCTCCTGGTTCATGAACTTGGAAAAGCCTAGCTACCAGCTGTGCCTTGTTTCACAACGCCCCTCACCAGCACTGGTGCTACAGTGCTCCCTGTATCAGACACCCGTGTGGCCACTCCCTGGCCAAGAGCCTGCTGCGCTTTCTGAACTGCTGTGTGGGTTACTACCTTGATCTTGGCCCTTCGTGTGCAGACCTGCTTGTATTGGGGCTCCGCTGTTCTGTCCATTCCGGCACCTCGCCCCACAACCACCAAGCCTTGTTCAGTTCATATGGTAGCTCAACCCCTGGCTGAGTTGATCTGACTTACTGCTGGGTTGTCCTGGGAAAGGCCTGAGGTTGGGCGTGAGGAGGTTTCCCAGTTACCTTCTGCAGTGTCCCCCTCACCTCCCCACACTCTCCTCTGGTACCTCTCCTGCTTTCCAACACTACTCCAGCCTGAGACTGGGAGTCAGCCCACATTTTGACTTTGCCCCCTTCATCCAGTTTTCTAAAATGTACCTCCACATCACAGGCCACTCTCGGCTGTCTGAGCTGCACGATGAGCAGGCTGTTCTGCTGGCTGTCCTGTGCACAGTCGATCTCCGTGACAGGGAAGGCCTGCTGCTGCGTGTCCTCGCTGACGCTCACCACAAAGAGCACTTCTGATGTCAACAGCAAGCACCCTTCATGCTCTTGGCCCGAGTCCCTCACAAGAACCACATCCAGGGCCATGTGGACTTCCGGTCTGCCCAGAGACTGAAGCATTTTCCTGTTTCAAAGGAGAGAAGTCAGGTCAGGAGGCAGCTTGGGAATGGGGCTCACATCCTAGTGCGCACTGTTTGTACCCTTACAGGGTTGGGGAAAACCCCACACAAAGCCCTCCTATGGCAAAGGGCCCTCACTCTTCTGTCAGCTTTAGCTTAAAGTTTTAATGGTCACTTTAATTCTCAAACTGATTTGGTTTAACGGAACCATGCTCTTCCCAGGAACAAAGATTTCTTTTGGCACTGGTTAGGTCTTCTCCACCCCACTGGAGATGTTGCCCCTACTAGAAGGCTGGCTGAATGAGAATCTCAGGCTCTCTCACAGGCAGGCTGGGCTCCTCTGTCAGTGTGCATCTTTTCCCGAGGGGCCTGCATGGGGCGGAGGAGTTCCGCTGCCAGCCCCAGCTCAGGGTACCACAGCTGACACCCGCCCTGGTGCTGCCTGATGTGCTGAAAAAGGCCACTCCTCCCGGGCGCCCCTGGAAACATGTGCATCAAGTTTGTGAGCAAGCCAGGCCCAGTTAACATTCAGTGCACACGAGCAGATGAGCAAGCCTCTAGACCATTTACCAGACGTATTTGACGTGGCTGTTGGGAGCCTGGTCAGCATGCAGATCACTTGGCTGATAGCGCTGTTTGGGAAGCTGAGAAAGCCCAGCTCCGTGTAAAATACCTGTGGTAAGAGAAGAGAGGAGTTTTATGAGTTGTGTTCTGGAAAGCATTTCCATGCTGCAGTGATGTCACCTGAGCAGAGCCATCCATAAAAGTGCAACAGATTCAAAATGTCACGGCTTTGGAAGCAAGTGGTGGACAGTCTGTAGTGCTGTGCTCTGAGCCCCTGAGATCGACTTGTGGGTACAGTGGAATATGAAGGTCGATGGTCCAAGCAGACTGGCAAGTAGCAAGAATCAGCTCCTGGGAGTGACTGGTCTTGAGCACTAGCTGACACATCATTTACAGTCTGTGCACTCAAAAAGTCAAGATGGTGAGCTGACTCCCTTGCTTGGTATTAAATATTTCTCGATGCTATGGCTGCTCAAATAATAAAAGAACACCACAAACACAGAGATACACATACAGGCACGTGGTTTGCCTAGATTCAATACGTAAGTGATTTAATCCAGCTGTTAAACATGAATCCATATACATTTATGAGTGCTCTGGGGGGGCCCTTAGTTTATGACATGCTCCCCCTGGTGCCAGTCCCAAACATGGGCACCCAACAGCAGCCACGCTGGCCTCCACAGAGAGATTCTCCAGAACCAGAGATAGTACAGCATATGTGCTTTCTGAGGGCTTATAAATGTTTATAAATGAGGCACAGTCATTAGACTAAGAGTTAGTGGTTTGTAAAACCTTCAGTGCAGTAATAAAAGTTTTACAAGAATGATAGAAACCAAGAAGGCCATGTGAAGCTCTGTGCTGAGATGCTCTTACATAAGGGAGGCTGCTCAGCCCTGGGAAAGCACGGTGAGGGACAACAGCATTTTCAGAACCAAAGGAATTTATGAAGGATGAGTTTTTACCTCACTGGACTCTGTAGCCAAATACTGTTTTTTACTAATGGGTAAGCATTTGATAAGGAAATGTTTAACTGTCCACTTGTGAATTGCAGCAATTCTTATCGTGCACTTCCCTGCGAGTGAAAAATGTCATTTAGAGAGGGAGACAGAGACAGAAATAGTGGGGGAGGCCCTGAGGGGGAGAGGCAAGGGAAGCACGCTTCCCCTTGTGTGGTCTCTTAAAGGAGCCCCTGCAGATGGGGGGGGGGGGGCTGAGTGTGGCATTCGTCTCCCACTCCCTTCCTTTCAGACACTTTATGCCCTGGTTTGGCTGTCTCTTCTCAGCTCTACGGATGCACAGGATGCCCATAGTGAAATGTAGCCCACAGACTTTCAAGCCAGATGCAGAGACAGAGCGCTCACATGTCTGATAGAACAGGAAAGCCCTTCTCTAGTGTGATTCCAGCCAGACAGCCTGTTTCGTGGCCAGACTGAGGCATGATTTTTGGTAGAGGCAACAATCCCAGTCACCTGCTTTGGTTCACATACACCCGTCGCCCTGCTGTGCGCACACGTGCGGAGAGGCCCTGCACTCCACCACTCCAGGGCGAACAGTGTCACGAGTCCAACTGTCTGCCTGGGGGAGGAGAGTTTTCAGTTGCAGGTCCTGTGCCTTGGCCGGGAGCAGTGACCTGGCTGCATCACAGCCAACGTGCGAGTTCTGCAGGTAAGACGCGTGTCCAAGGTGAGGCGCCGTGGACCCGTGTGCACACAGAGCCGCAGGTGTGGGCGCCTCTCTCACTTCTCAAATACAAACATGCTGTCACTTAAAGACATTTGCCTGACTTATAACCTACTTATTCACTCTAAGAAGTGACCATTTTACCCTCTGTTTCCGTATACTTCGCACACTGCCCTCGGTCTCTCACTGGTTACTTTCCACTGAAGTTTATTCTAACAAATGCACTATAAGAAGATTCTGGAAGAAGATACACATACTGATATTGATTTCTTGGTCCTAAATTTCATTACAATTTATTGATGTTATAATTGTATTCTTTGTGTAAAAAAGTAGAAGGAGGTGAGAAAAAGCCAGTTATTTATAGATTTATCCACTTTAATGTTTACTCCTTTGTCACATGAAGACTGAGTAATTTCAGGAAACCGCTGGTAAAACAATGCAAGTTAATCAGCACGTTCGTGGTCTGACAGGCTGACTCACCGTAGCCGGTCTGTGACACCAACTCAGCGGCGCCTCCAATGGGCTTTGTGAACACACCCATGATTCCTTTCCCCACACCGGAGAGAACGCCCTTGGCCTTGTAGCCTGCTGATGCCTGTTCCTCAGATGTTTTCTGGAAGTTTTGCATTGGCTGATCAACTATTCCAGCAATTGCCCCTGAAAAATAACAAAAGCCCCCAGTGAGGACTGAGGCTGAAACCTTGAGAAAACGTGAAACCTTCAGTCTGGACGAAGTTTCATCTGGATTGAAAATGAAGCCCTCCCTTATTAAGATGTTCTTCCCTAAACATTTTTTTCTCCAATTGCCTAAGTACACCAGGGGCTGCTTTTGGTCAGACATTTATCATCTTCATTAAAACACAATATTCAGACTGGGTTTTGGTCCATCCCAGTAAGGGTCTGTGAAATACAGTTCAGAATTTGATGAACATATGTCACTCACATTCCTCTCCCCTGCAACCTGGCAAGAGAGCTAATAATAAGGAGAGCAAGTCTGCTCAGCTAATACATTTTCACTGAATCAGGAGGATAAGAAAATCTTGGGGAAGCCAACTCCTCTACCTGTTTTGCCTTTTAATAATCATGAGAGTCATTTATTCAATAATATTTAGTAAGAGTAATGATGTGAAATTGTTGGTAGTCATTATTTCCAATACAGCTAATCAGTTTTGAGTGTGATGGCTAATCTGTTTATGTGCTAGAGATTATGCTAAGAGTGTTACTTGAATGAGAGCATGAATCTTATAATCCGGACTAAGACATATTTTTTATCCTCAGTTACTAGATAAGGTCACCGAGGCACAAAGAGGTTAAGGACTTGGCCTAAGGTCACACAGCTATCCTGTACCTGAGCTTGGACTTAGACAAGAGAATGGAAGTCACCACTTGGCTCTAAACCACTAAGCTATTGCAGATCCTGTTTCTAAATCATCTTCCCTTTGCCAGTTTTGGAAAAACTTCCCTCATTTCAACTGAGTTTTGGCTACTTCTGCTTCACTTTAAAACAGTTATGAATTCTGCTCTCACTAATTTACTAACAGCTTTCCTGCAGAGCCATATATTGAGCTGGGGATAACCCCTTGGCCCTGTGTTTTGTCCTCCTTACTACTCTTATTTGAGGGGCCACTGATGAGCTCTAATAAGGGCCTCATCAATCCTGACATTTTCCAAATATTTTCCATTCCCCGATAATGAGTAAAACATTCATTATAATTCTTGATAGAACTCTCCATTTTAAACTCAAGGCTGCTAAGATTAATACAATTTCATTGGTAGAAATTTCAGCACGTAAAGTTATGTTATTCCAAATGCCACTAATTAAACTCTCTTGGGTAATGAGGATTTCCAGATCTCAGTTAAAGACTTGCTAATTTCAAGCAATAGTCTATTGAACAAAATCCATTCAAACAAAGGCCAGTTCCTGCAGATCAACTGTAAAGGGAATGCTCTTCATGGTTTCCACTCCTCTTGACAGTCATTTAAGTTTACATGATGATGGTAAGAATGACCTGAGGTGACAGGTTTGTTTTCCAGCCTTGACTAAAGCTACCCAGACTTTTAAACAAATGACATGGAAGGTGGAGGAAACTGTTCACAGCGGGCCTGGTTGCCTTGGCCGTTGAGGGTTCACTGTCTCAGTACCCACGAGATACCCCTATCCTGGCATTTGGGCAAAGTGCTCACCTCAAGTTCTCAGTTGAAGGAACCTGACATGCTGCTCTCTTCCTGTGAGGTCATGAGGCAGGGAAGCTGGTAAGGGTTACTGGAACCACTGGGTGGCCTGGGAGTAGGTGCTACCATCAGTGCCCAAGAGAAGGGGGATCCCTGGGGTTTTCTCTTTGAAGAAGTCAGACAGATTAAAGAAGCATCAAACCAAAGGATCCAGATTCTGTGATTTGATGATTCTATGGAAAGGTCTCCATGTATAACAGTAAAAAAACTAAAGCAAGTAATTATAAATTTGCCAATTACTGCCTTTATTTCTGATAGAAATGTCTTTTCCCAAGTTCAGCTTTCCATTAAGCTAAATTTCAACTATTACAATTGAGTTGGGGGTGAGTGGTGACTTTACCTCGACTTGCCCCATTCCCCTTGGGTGTGCCAGGTCTGACTTGCACAGGGACCGCAGAGTGAGAATGCCTAGCTGCCTAAGTGCAAACAGGTACCACAGTGAAACACGCCTTTGATCTGCTTTCTCCAGCCACCTGCGCTGCGAAGGCTCAGTTACTGGGTCTTTGAAGGAGCAGCTCTTTGGGCAGAACCAGAGTGGAAAGCCCCCGATGACAAGGTGTTAGATTCTAAGATGCAGAGAGAGAGTTGTCAGATTATATGCCCTTGACTAGCACCCCAGCCTCGAGGGGGGAAGTTGGCTTGTCACGCACACTGACAGCTCACCGGTCACCAGGTGCGAGCTGTAGAGCAGAGAGGCTCTGAGCAACAGGCAGCCATTTCATGGTATCCGCAACCCTGCCTGAAGAGGCAGCTTCTCTTAGGGCTTCAGAAGGCTCGCTAATAAGTATAATCCAGCTAAATCCCTCACCGGTAAATTATTTACTGTCATGTACTCAAATGCTGCTTCAGGCTTGAGACAGTGGAAACTGATCCCAAAGCTTGTCTGTTGGCATCAGGCCCATGGGTTGGGCGGACACATGGAGCCGGCTGTGAGGTGATGAAATGAGGTAAGGAGGGAAGAGCAGCCACCGAGAGGCATTTCCACAGACTCCCACCCATGTGCTGGGCAAGGGAGAAACTGGGAGGTGTTTCTTCTTCTCCCCTTGTTGGAGGAGAGGTGAGGGAGAGGGAGAGGAAGAGGGAGACAGGGAGG